>ML779083.1:910902-939449 GCA_009831015.1 Picea engelmannii | reverse complement strand
AGATATATGTGTAGTTTAGATTCGTAGTTAGAGTTAGTATATTAGTTGTTTAGTTTAGATAGTTTTATTTCTTTTTCATAAAATCATAAAAATCAAAAAACAATATCTCTCTCCGTCTTAGGGCAGAATACAAATGAGTTTTTCAGGTTTCCATACAAATCTGTAAATTGTAAATATTGTACATTTGTGAATAAGATTTATTTATGTTAGTAGTTAGATATTTAATTTCTTAGAGTTAGCATAGTATTAGATAGTAGATTAAAATAGTTAGATTAGTTTATTAGTTTGTTGTAATAGTTATTTTTAGTTAGATTAGTTTATTAGTTTGTTTTAATAGTTGTTTTTAGTTAGATTAGTTAGTTTAGAGTAGTTTTCTTTTTGTTTTCTTAGGAATTAGATCAGCTAACAAAGCCGCTAAACCCGTCAGGGTGGGTTATCCCAAACAACTTGGGTTATTAGACAACCCTGGACCGGATCCACTCTCCCAGTTGACAGATGGTCAATTTCGCCCGTCAACACATATGGAAAAGCATCGAAGACTATAAATACAATAGAGATAATAAAAGTTGATTGTGACAGAGAAGACGAAGAGTCACACTACCAGAGAAGGCAAATAATCTCAGGATAATCCACTGATGACGATCAGACTTAGTATAACTTCCAAAGAAGACGATGATTTGCATGAAGGATATGGGAGAGGAATTGGCATCATAAATAGATGCACAACAAAGAAGAGAGGGATGCTACTGTTGAGTGTGTTTTCATGTGGGTAGAAGCATGCTGTGTGGAGGAGATGAAGCGCACCAAAGAGGTGTGGTGCATAGAATGGAAATAAGACACATAGAATAAAGAACATAATAAGAAAGGAACATAAATTCATATATGAGAGAAGAAAAAAGAGTGCAACAGAAATGAGGAGAGAGACACTGATGCAGGTAGAGCAGAGCAGTGTAGCAGAACAATGATGAGACTGTTAAGCCATAGATAAATGTTGTATCACTGTGATAAATTCAAGAAAGAAAAGATTTATATTTCAGGGTGGTAGGGAGGTGCTAGGGGGGAATGTTTTCCTCAGAGTTTCAAGTGGGTTCTTGAACACAGGGAGTTGTAGCTTCCATCTGGTTGCAGCCAGAAAAACTAGGGTGGCAGGGTGGTGCAAGGGAGAACTATTGTTCTCTGTTATACAGGTTGGTGCCTGTGTGACTAGAAGTTGGTGCTGGAACACTTAGGGAGTTGGTGCTTCCTTCTAGTGGGTGGTAGAGAAACCAGGGAGTTGGTGCTTCCTTTTAGTGGGTGCTAGAGAAACCAAATATTTGGTGCTCTCAACAAATTACAACTTGCAAAACAAAGGTGGTAGCCTCAAAATGAGTTGGAGCTCATAAGAATGATAATGTATAGAAAATAAAGATTACTTATCATATCAAGAAGAAGAGGTTTTTCCCTTTATGGGTTTCCTTAGGAAATATCTGTCTCTGTGTATTTCATGTGTGTGATTGATGTTGAATATTCTATTTCTTACCTTTCTACATTATTTTGATTGTCATTGAGTTCTTTGTAAAGAGTTTAAAATAAGTATAATTGTTTAAGCATAATGACAACTAATTCATCCCCCTTCTTAGTTGTCCAACAATTGGTATCAGAGTTGGTTACTTTTATCTAAAGGTAGATTAGTAAGCTTAAACATGTCAAGCCATGAATGAATGTCAACCAATAAGGCTCTCTTGTTCAATGGAACAGATGTTTCCTTATGGAAAGTTAGAATGAGAACCTACATAATGGATTTAGGTGCATATGTCTGGGATGTGGTAGAGACTGGTTATGTATAGCCGGTTGTACTAGCTAATAAGGATGACAAGATAGAATTTATCTTCAACGCTAAGGCTATGAATGCTATTCTGAGTGGGCTTGCAGAAGCAGAATTTGTAAAATTTATGCACTTAGAAACTGCCAAAGAAATGTGGGACAAACTCATAGGAAGTTATGAAGGTAATGAGAAGGTAAAGGACGCCAAGCTTCAAACCAACGGAGCATAGTTTGAACAACTAAATATGAAATAGGATTAAACTGTTGGGAAGTACTTTACGAGAGTTGAAGAACTAGTAAATGCAATGAAAGCACTTGGTGAAAAAATTGAGGAACACTCTTTAGTTCAAAATGTTTTGAGATCTTTGCCAGATAGGTTCAACCCAAAGGTCTCTGCTATAGAAGAAATTAATGATCTAAAATCTTTGTATTTTGATCAACTTCTAGGAACGTTGATTGCATATGAAATGAGGATAGTTAAAGATAAACCCACCTCTAGAGAAGCATCATTTAAAATTGATAATAATGAGGATTTTGAGCCTGGTGAAATTGAATCAAAATTTGTGAGAAGAATAAATAAAGGATCAGGAAATTACCAAGGCAAGATGCCCTTCAAATGTTTTAACTGTGTAAGGATAGTTCACTTTGCATCTAAGTGTCCACACAAATAGAAGGAGCAGAACTCTAAAGGTGAAGAGAAGAATAAATCCAAGAGATTTGGTAAAAATAAAAGTTTATGTGTAAACAATGATGACTCTTCAGGAAACACAAATAGTAATTCTGATCTTGAAGATAAGGTTAATGACTTTATGCTTATGGCCAAAGAAGATTATGATAATGAAAGAACATGAAGTGATTTTGATGATGAAGAAGCTATGGTTGACTTGGAAGGAGAACTGATCAATGCTCTAAAAGAAATTGATAGACTCAGATTTAAGAAGAGAAAGAAAAACCAATTGCTGATACAGTTCGAGAAAGACAGTAAAAAACTTGATGAAGACTTTGCCCTGCTAAAAGTGGAATTAGAAGAGGCAAAGAAAATATAGGACATTCTGAAACAAAAATTATCAGAGAAGAAGGCAAGATGTGAAGCCTTGGAAGAAGAGGTAGTAAAAACCATAAAAGAGATGGAGAAGTTTAAAGATTTGTATCTCCAAAATCTTCCAAGAATTAAAGCCTCGGAAGGATTAGCCACCATTCTGAATCAACAAAAGAATCCAAATTTGAAAACTGGTTTGGGTTATGAAGAAGGATCAAATAGTGGTCATCCAAGAAACAAATAATCCATCAAGTTTGTCAAATCTACATTCATTGACAACAACAAATATTGAGAAACAAAGGAAGATAATCAGTTGCCAAGGAAGAGTGAAAGAAAAAGTACCAGAAATGAATCTGTAGAACAAAGAAATAATACACCCTCTTCTCAAAGAAATCATCAGAATAAAATAAATCGACCTGATCAAAGAAGACAACCATTTTCCAGGTACAAAGGATTTTTCTATGGATATTGTTTTTTTTGTTCTAACTTCAGTCACAAAGTTGTAAACTATTCTTTAAGATTTAGATATGAGCAATCAAGACACTAAAGAAATATGTATTTGTTGCAACAAAGAATGAGACAACCAAGTAACAAACAACCACATACTGCAAATCATGTGATCGCTGGGAAAATGACACAGGTTGAGCATAACAATCGTTATGATCCTTTATTCAATGAACCAGAATGTTACACCTACCATAATTATGGACATAAAGCTGTAGACTGTCACTTAAGGAACTATGAACCAGATTTGAATCCCTCTGCTAAAAATGTCTAGGTTTGGAAGAAGAAATAGAATGAAAAGTGTGGATTAGTGCTGTCATCTCAAAGACAAAAGAACCCCTGGTATATTGACAGTGGATGCTCCAAACATATGACGGGAGACAAAAGTAATTTTTTGTCTCTAAGAGAAAGAAAATCAGGAAATGTAACCTTTGGAAATGATGCTCCAGGTAAAATCAAGGGTAAAGAGATGGTGAGTTTGAGTAATGGTAAAGGAAAATCTCAGATGCTTTTCTTGTAGATGGGTTGAAACATAATTTTCTCAGTGTAAGTCAAATGTGTGACAGAGGATGTGAAGTGGTGTTCACTTCCAAAGATTGTAAGATAAAGTCGGTAAACTCAGGACAAGTGGTGGCTAAAGGCATAAGGATAGATAATAATGTATATGTGCTGAAAGAAGATAAATAAGAGTGTCATATAAGAAAATATGATGAAAGATGGTTATGGCATAGGAGACTTAGAAACCTAAATTTTGACCACTTAATCAAGCTCAAAAACCTTGAGGAAGTAAAAGAACTTCCAAGAATATCAAATCCACAAGATTCTATGTGTAAACCCTGCCATGTAGGAAATCTAATCAGGACACAGTTTAAATCCAAGAGCTCTACTTAAACAAAGAAACCACTCCAATTAGTCCATATGGATTTATGTGGACCATTAAGACATGAAGGCATAGGGAAGGAAAACTACTTTATGTTGGTCATTGATGACTACTCCAAAATCACTTGGGTTTCTTTTCTCAAAGAAAAAGATGAAGCATTTGAGAAATTTAAGATATTCAAGGATTTAACTGAGAATCAAATAGGCAATGGGATAAAGGCAGTAAGGTCAGATAGAGGAGGAGAATTTATGTCAAGTGATTTCAAGGAATTCTGTGATAAACATGGGATCAAGAGAGAATACACAATCCCAGGAACTCCACAACAAAATGGAGTAGTTGAGAGGAAAATTAGAATAGTTCAGCAAATGGCCAGGTCAATGATGAATGATAAGAACATTGGTCAAACATTTTGGGTAGAATAAATACACACAACAACCAATGTTCTTAACAAATCCCACCTCAGACTACACAGTGACAAGACACCTTACGAAATATGGTATGGAAGACCTGCTTCAATCAAACACTTCAAAGTCTTTGGGAGTAAGTGCTACATAAATAATAATAATGAAAAACTTGGCAAGTATGATGACAGGGCTAATGAAGGAATCTTCTTAGGATATGATACCAATAGTAAATGATATAGATGCTTTAATAAAAGATTGCATAAACTAGTTGATTGCATTGATTTAAAGGTTGGTGAAGGAGTCCCAGTAAGAGAGGTGAGCAATATCGAGACTGATACAAAGGACACAACTGAAGATGAAAATGAATAGGTCCAAGAATAAAAAAAAGAAGACTTTGAGTCAGGAGAAGATACAAATACTTAGGAAGACTCAAATCAACAGACAACATCAAATCCTTCCTCTAAAATTACTCAAACGAATCATCCTACAAGTCAAATAATTGGTGAGAAAGACAAAGGTGTACAAACTAGGAGAAGGATAATTAAATACACTGAGAAATCACATATAACCTTCATATCCATGGTGTAACCCAAGAGCTTTAATGAAGCTAGTAAAGATGTAAATTGGCTAAAATCAATGAATGAGGAACTGGACTAGATTGAAAAGAATGACACTTGGGAACTCATTCCTAGGCCAACAAATAAAAATGTAATAGGATCAAAATGGGTCTACAAAAATAAGATGAATGAGAAAGGAAATATTGTAAGAAATAAGGCTAGACTGGTCTGCAAAGGATATGCTCAAATAGAAGGACTAGATTTTGATGAAACATTTACGCCTGTAGCAAGATTAGAAGCTATTAGAATGTTTCTTTCCTATGCTTGTCAGAAACAATTTAAAGTCTATCAAATGAATGTCAAGTCAACATTTCTAAATGGAGATCTGAAAGAAGAAGTCTATATGGAACAACCAGAGGGTTTCCAAATGTCAGACAACCCTGACTTTGTTTGCAAGCTGAAGAAATCATTATATGGGTTGAAACAAGCTCCTCGTGCCTGGTATTATAGACTAGATAAGTATATTCAAGACAAAGGATTCAAGAGAGGAACAATTGACAACAACCTATATATCAAAACCGAGGGTAATGATTTTCTCATTGTGTTGGTCTATGTATATGACATCATCATTGAAAGCAATAATGCTTCATTGGTACAATAGTTTTTTTCTACCATGCAATCTAAATTTGAAATGTCTATGATAGGGGAACTGTCATTTTTTATTGGTCTGCAAATTGCTCAGAGGTCTGAAGGAATATTTCTTTCTCAAGAGAAATATCTAAGAGAAATGTTGAAGAGGTTTCAAATGGAAGACTCAACACCTGTGAGCACTCCCATGGTCACTGGATGCAAGATAAGAAAAGATGATGACTCACCTGATGTTGATCAGATTTCATATAGGTCTATGATAGGCAGCCTGTTGTACATCACAACGTCTCGTCCAGACATAATGCATGTTGTTGGAATGGTAGGAAGGTATCATTCTACACCTAAACATAGTCATTTGATATCCATCAAAAAAATATTCAAATATTTAAAAGGAACATTGAACTATGGCCTATGGTATCCTAGGAATCAAAATTTTCAACTATCAGTCTATTCAGATGCTGATTGGGATAACTGCATGGATGAAAGGAAAATCATGAGTGGAGGTGAATTCTTCTTAGGATATTCCCTTGTATCATGGTTGAGCAAGAAGCAAGGTTCCATTTCCTTATCAACTACATAATCTGAATACATTGCAGCTTCCAAGTGTTGTGGATGATTCATACCCTTGCAGACTTAGAGGTAAATTATACCACCGATCCCAATTCATTGTGATAATACCAGTGCAATTAGTGTGTCAAAGAATCCTATCTTTCAATGCAAGAACAAGCATATACCCATCAAGTATCACTTATTGAGGGAACAGGTAACCAACTCTATGGTTTCTTTGCATTATATTCCATCCAAAGATAAGATTGTTGATATCTTCACTAAACTGCTTGCACAAGCTTAGTTTGAGTATCTATGCCAGAAGTTGGGCATAACCCCACTATCAACCTAAGAGAGTCCATCCTGTCAAGGGTAGTATGTGTTGGTTGAATATCTGATACCTCTAAGAAATAATACAACAACTCAGGGGGAGCATGTTTTCTTTGAAATTGATGTCAAAGGGGGAGAAAAGGTGTGGATGCTACAGTTGGAGGTCTAAGAAGAATAGTGCAGCTATTTAGGGTTTCCAACAAAGACAAAGGGGGATATTTTTGGCATGTTTATAGGCAAAGTGTGCTTGTCATTGACGGCGAGAACACCAACAATGATGGCATGTTTATAGGCAAGAAAAATAGCAAACCAAAACTTGAGAGACCAGAAGATGAGAAAGGAAGAATGTGCCAAGTGAGCACCATAAGTCTTTTGGGAAGAAACAGATGAGCAAGATCAAGAAGCTCAGAAGAGATAGTGCAGAGTTGCATGCAGATAGTGAAGAGTTGCACACAAAGTGCAAATGTGTGCTAGGGTCGAGGGTAAAATTTTCCAAAGATCAGGAGAGATAATGTTCTGAGATGCGTAGATGAGATCCCATACATCAAGGCTCACAGAAGGATCAAAGGTCATGGCCTTTGACACTTAGAGACTTGAAAAATCCAAAGCTTAGGAGGAGGAGTGACAATGACCGTTGGATCAATCACTGTGAATGATATGGGCCATCAGATCAGAGTCCAGATAGGAGGAGCAGGCAAAGGAGGAGTTTAGACCTTAGTTGTCAGATCAGAGCGCAGAGGACTAGCAACCATTGGATCCAGTATAACTGCAAAGAGACATCCTCCACCTCTGCAAAATATGAAGACTTGAAATGATCTGGGTCGTTGGATCCAAAGGACACATGGTGAGAGATCAACATTTCCATGACTTGCGAGCTGGAGAAGTCAAAGGTGAGAGTTGTAGGAACTCGTGATATGTGAAGTCACGAAATGATCTGGGTCATTGGATCACTAAGGATCTGGACCACTGATCTAATATGAAGTCCGAATTCGTGATTTGATCACAGCCATCGATCAGAGGGAGAGATCTCGACCATTGATCTGATATGAAACATTTTGTAGTTTCGCGAGTTGGGAGTTTGGAGGCAACTTATAGCAGGAGTTCATGATATGAGAAATCACAAAGCAAACCTCTTGCTTAACCCCTGGTCACAGCTAGTGGTCACATTGATGAAGGTTAAGGAAGGAGCTAGCAGTGATAGGCTCCACCTTAGAGTTTCAGGAATTGGGAAAATCGAGGTGACTCACAGTCGATCACCCAAAATGAGAAATCATGAAACGACTGTTGGTTAGGCATATGATCACCGCCGATGGTCATGTAAAAGGAAGGGGCTTAGCCAAAAAACCTAACACCCATTGTGTAGATTTATTAGAAAGGGTAAAAGGCACCAAAGACATGAGTGCACAGAGGTTCTCACAACAATTGCAGAAAACGACTGATTGCATCTACCAGAGAACTTGAGGAGCTAGAGGGTGATCACCAGAGAAGCTGAAAAGTCTTGAGGTAACTTCTAGTGGAATGAAGACTCATCATAGAGACGATTGACATATGGAAAAGTGTCGAATACTATAACTACAACAGAGAGGATAAAACTCGAATGTGACAGAGAAGATGAAGAGTCACACTACTAGAGAAGGCATAGAATATTAGGATAAGACACTGATGACGAACAAACTCAGTATAATCTCCAAAGAATACGATGAGTTGCATGAAGGATATGGGAGAGGAATTGGCATCATAAATAGATGCACAAAAAAGAAGAGAGGGTTGCTATTGTTGAGTGTGTTTTCATGTGGGTAGAAGCATGTTGTGTGCAGGAGCTAAAGCACATAGAAGAGGCATGGTGCATAGAATGGAAAGAAGAAACAGAACATAAAGAACAGGAGAAGAAAGGAAAAAAAATGAATATCTGAGAGAAGAAAAAAAAGCATAGCAAACATGAGGAGAGAGACATTGATGCAGGCAGAGCATAGTAGTGTAGCAGAACAATGATGAGACTGGTAAGTCATAGATAAATGTTGTATCACTGTGATAAATTCAAGAATGAAAAGATTTATATTTTAGGGTGGTAGGGAGGTGATAGGGAGGACTGTTGTCCTCAGAGTTTCAAGTGGGTGCTTGAACACAGGGAGTTGTAGCTTCCATCTAGTTGCAACCAGAAAAACCAGGGTGGCAAGGTGGTGCAAGGGAGAACTATGTTCTCTTTTATACAGGTCGGTGCCTGTGTGACTGGAAGTTGGTGCTTCCATCTAGTTGGTGCTGGAACACTTAGGGAGTTGGTGCTTCCTTCTAGTGGGTTCTAGAGAAACCAGGGAGTTGGTGATTCCTTCTAGTGGCTGCTAGAGAAACCAGAGAGTTGGTGCTCTCAACAAGTTGCAGTAGAGTTGGTATCCTCACAATGAGTTGGTGCTCATAAGAATGATAATGTACAGAAAATAAAAATTACTTATCATATCAAGAAGAAGAGGTTTTTCCCTTTATGGGTTTACTCAGGAAATATCCGTCTCTGTATATTTCATGTGTGTGATTGATGTTGAATATTCTATTGCCTACCTTCCTGCATTATTGTGATTGTCATTGAGTTCTTTGTAAAGAGTTTAAAATAAGTATATTTTTTTAAGCACGGCGACAACTGATTCACCCCCCTTCTCAGTTGTTCAAAAATTGTATGGGATGGAGAATGTAACATCCCCATTATAATCCCCAATTTGATTAATTCTTATGTAGATATAATATGTGGCTACATACAAGAGATGTAATATGTGAATTGTATTTCAATGTTTTAATAATAAAATGTGATTCCAACTGCTAAGGGGAAATGGAAAAGAAATGGGGGCTGAATTAATCCACAATAAAGGGGAGTTTCTAGGATAATGGCCAAGAGGGGTCCATGTTACACACTATTTTCATCATCCCTATGACTGTTAATGATGTAAACCTATCTGTTTCCTTTGGAGGGGTCAGTGGCTTGAGTTCCTGAAGAAGGAAGGGAGAAGAACTTTTCTTGAGAAAAGAAGTTGCATTTTCCTTTGTAAAAACCCTATAAAAAAGGAAGTTCGTAGGCTGCATTATAGCTAGGGTGCGAGAATGCATGATTCTCATAGGCTGCATCATAGCTAGGTCACGAGGAGTTCGTAGTCTTCTCTATAGGAAGGGTGCGAGAATGCTTACACGTGGGAAAAACGAGCGTTTTCTCGAATCTTATAGAAGGAGAATTTTCCATGGTGAGGTGGCATCCAAATGGTTTGGATCTTACTCGCTTTCATGATTTAGTGGGATCATCCTAACCTCCTCACCTTATCCTATTCATCTTATAAAAGGAGAGGAGATAAGTTAGATTTGGCTTGGAATTATTAGCTTGGTTGGAGTGTCTTTGAGTTTTTCCTTTGTCAAGATAGATTGTGAATATTATCAGATCTATGCTTTTAGAATTCTTGGAGTGGAAGTGTGTGGGGAACAAAGGACAGTTGGAAGGGACCTTATGACATCAAGGCCATGGTTGTAATCTCTCTTTCACATTTAATATGATACAATAATATGATTGTTTCCAATAACGCTTGTTGTGTTTTATTGTATGATTCCTTGATCACATACATAGGTTTATATTGAGTTCATGCTATTACTATCACTTTGGTTGGTTGCGCTCTTTTGTAGGTTCATCATTGTATGAGAGTTGGAATGGAGCTAGGATGGCGATGGCAAGAGGAAGCAAAATTTAAACAGTATGTCACCTATCTCTCTTTAGTTAGTAAATTCAACATTTAAAACTTAAGGAAAGTGTCATGTTCTGGTGTGTTTTGTTCTAGATCTAGGTGGGTCTAGGGAGATCAGTTAGTGTCTGCACCTACCGATTTATCTTATAAAAAATTTGGTTACTCCATTGGGGAACAGATTGTTTCCTAGTTAGTCTAGTTTCCCTTCCTTTGATTTCTTGTTTTCTGGTTTCTGATTCTATGGGACATCCATCCAGACTCTCTAGATCTAGAAGTTCACTTAGATTCCCTGTCCTTTTTCAAAATTTTCTTTGATTACAGACATTCTCGCACTGTACCTCTCTACAGCTTGCAAAAACCATTGATTTTCTCACCCTGTTGTTAGATCCAATGCGAACTTCTCACACCATACCAGTGTCTAGCCTATGAGAATACCTAATTCTCGCACTGTACTCTACTACTAAGCTACGAACTTGTTTGTAAACTTTTTTGGATTGGGTCTTGTCATATTTTGATGATCCAATTTTGCTTTGATCAACTGGATTGAGATTTTGGAGATTATATTGATCTGTTTACAGTCTGCTTGACATTCTTTGAGTTACTTTTAGCCACATTGGCTTTGTTTGGTTTTGAAGGATTAGTCTCTTGCTTTGATTATCTTTCAATTACAAAGCATGTGTTTTCTTTAGAATTGTTTAGGGAAAGATCAGATTTCTTCTGAATAGTTCGCTTTAAAATAAAACTTTTAGTTTGGGTTTCTTTGTTTTAAGAAAGTTCATTATTGCTTTTAGTGAAAATTTTGAAACAAAAGGATTTAATTTCTTGATTTATATTAGATTGGGGGCATCCTTGCATTTGAAGTAGCGAAATTGCATGATTCTTGGCATTTTTTAGTCTTAAATTCTGAAAAATTTCCCCCCTCATGGCTGGGGGGGCCCATGTATCATGTATTTGTATACAGTCTCTTTGAATTATTTTTTGAAGATATTAATATCGATGAGTTTTAAAATTTTGGGACATTGTGCATATGGGAATGATAAATGTTTTCTCCTTCTCGTAGCATAGCTTTCATTGAAATGAAAAGATTGCATCTTCATCTCTTTGCATAGCTTTCGAGTCGGTCAAAACACCATATTGTCCACATCATTTTCCTTTTGAGTAACAACAACCTTAAAAATAAAGCTCTTATAAAAATTGATTAGACATTTTTATATTTTCTGGTAGCAAACCTACATTAGATTAGTTGTAGGGCTTTGGAATAGGTGTGAAAGATAACTTTCCAAAGTTGCAAACAAACATAGTATCTTGTGAGAGGGAGAGTTAAATCCGCTTACTACATTTTTTCCTGGGAAGCCCTTCTCACACAAGGGCCAATCACGAGGTCGCATTGAGACTAGTAGAGTTACTCACCCTTCTTTGTTGGTCTTGGTGTAGAGATTGCATGTATTATGGGGGTCGCTTGAAGGTATACCCACGATGATGAGTGGAAGCCTTTCGAGTTGACTTCAAGCTAGATACCTTGCCTTTGCATGTGGATCGGACTGTCGACTGTTTCCCCAGGTATCACTATAGTAATTGGTAACCTTAGTGGCCTATCTCTCTAGGTTCTTTACATGAGGTGACTGTGGAGGGGAAAGCCTTCACAGTACCTAGAATCGGCGTTGGCCAAAATCACTCGGGCTCCTTGGAGGGTATACCCACAATTATGTGTGGGATCTTGCACCAAGCCATAAGTCTATTAAGCAAGTTGTCAACGTAACTTTTCCACCCACTCTATCCCATCCCCTTCTTACTTTGTCTCCGCAATGTTGGATTTCATCACCAACTAGTGTGCTCATTATGTGAAGGTTTTGTTTGCTTACTAGATTTTTAGCATGTGCTGTTTATTTTCCCTAGTAGACTCTAGGTTGATTTTTTGTTTTAATGGCGTCAGTTCCCGAGACGACCAATGAAGGAACCCCTTTTCTAGGGGAACCTTTTATTTTTCCTTCTTACGGAAACATTGGTCCTCATCATATCACTACTTTGAGCCTTCTAGGTCTCATGATTGGATTACCGGTATGGTTGTTTTCCACTCAGGTAATCCCAAATGTATTTAGTTCTTCAGTCGCAAGCACTTCCCCCCAAGAGCATCAACCTCATGTTGATCCTTCACCTTATACACCAGTAAGGTCTTCTTCGCCTTCTTCGCTTGCAAGGTCTCCTTCCATTTCATCTTCTTCGTCAAGTGAAAGTTTTGAAGCTAATAACCCAGTGAATAAGAAGAAGAAGAAAAGAAATATTAAGAAGAAGAAAGATAAACAAGGGTCAAAACCTCCAACCACTGTCAAACATGTTGGAAAAAAACCAATTATTGTTACTCGTGCTGGGAGTGTTGATGATGTCAAGATCACCCAAACATCCCGTAAGCCCAAGTACCCTTGCAGGATTTGTAAGAGTAGCCATCTTCTTAAGGATTTCCCTGGTCTATCCAAGGTTATAGAAGCATGGTCTACATCTCCTTTCCAATCCATGTCGTCATCCTCTGAACAACATGTTGATGACCCCCCGTTAACTAGTCATGATACGGTTGGGAAGAAGAAAAGTAGAGTCAAGTTCCCGTGTATGTTATGCAAAGAGAGTCATCTCACTCACCTTTGTCCTCATATGGATGAAGCCTCAAAATTACTGGAATACATGACTGTTTCACAGCCTCAACTTCCAGTTGCTTACCATAAGCTTTCTCTCAACCCTCCAATAGTTGATGGAATGATCACTCTGGTCCATTCGCCGGTAAATCTGGTTGATCATGTTGTCAATCTGGTCACGTCCTTAGTTGAACTAGTTGACAAAGTGGTTGATCTAATACCATCCTCAGTTAATCCCACTCTCCCCTTAGAGAGTGAAACTAAAGCGGTCGATCTGATCCCATCCTCAGTCGATCCCACTCTCCTATTAGAGAATGTCACCCAAGTGGTTGATTCTTTTTCACCCGTCGACCCCATTCTCCCCTTAGAGAATGAAACCCTATTGGTTGATCTGATCTCATCATCAGTCGATCCTACTCTCCCGCTAGAGAGTAAACCCAACACTGCCCACATTTTTCTCGTTGATACAGACTCTACCGTGTTGGGGGGAATTCCTCCTTCTCCCGTGGAATCCCCTCCAAGTAATGAGGCCATCCATTTTGATATGGGTGTGCTAATTGGACCTCGTCTTCCCTCTCACATTCCTTTCTAGATTATGACACAGGTTTGTGGTCAGGATGTTCCTCAGGCGCTGATATATGAAGGTGCGTCTATTAGTATTTTTTCCTCTATTGCTTGGCAGGCTTTGGGTTGTCCTCAGCTTCCGCCAGTTACGCAGAATCTGTTAGCTTTTAACAGAAGAACCAGTCAACCTTTGGGGACCCTTCCTTAGTTTCTTGTAACTTTGGGAGGGAAAAATGTCTTTATTGACGTCATGGTAGTCCAAGACCCCTTGGATTTCTCTTTACTCCTTGGGCGAGATTATGTCTATGCCATGAAAGCTATTGTGTCTACTCTTTTTCGTGTGATATATTTCCCTCACACTGGATGAGTTATGACTATTGATCAACTTTCATTCATTGACCCTGAATGGATTCCCTCCCTAAATGGTTCTTATATGCAGATGGTATCGCCCTCGCCATAGGTCAATTATGTGGCATTGTCGCCCATGGCTTCAGCTTCTGATGAATTAGATCCAGTAGTTGACATGGCGATCTCTTCGATAAGGTTGTTAGAGCCTATTCTCCTTACCCCTGTCGCAACCCTCAACATGTGTTCCTTATAGAGTGTGTTCCTTCCATCTAGTGAAGATCTCTTGGAAGCTATGACCGAGTTTTGTCCCTTGACATGGTGTCCTTCTGGAGCATTGTCCTCTTGGAATCCATGATCAAGAAGAGAGTTTTGAGCATATTTTTTGCGTCTCTATAGCAACCTCATTAAAAAATGAAACAAAGGTTACAAGCATAGTTCTTGTTTCTGTGTCAAGCTCATTAAAAAATGAAACAGAGGTCTGGGGATTATACCTAGAGTCTCGAGCATAGTTCTGATCCTGTGTCAAGCTCGTTAAAAAATGAAACAAATTCCCCCTCTATGTTGAGACAATTCCTTCATCTACTCTTTGAAACTTCATTTCATCCACCTTTGAAGTTGGACAAAAAGAAGCTTGAGGGGCATTTCTTATAGCCTCTGGACTTCATGTTGAAGTTAAAACCGCTAGTTTCTTAAGTTGGGGGCTAAGTACCAACCATTCCATGTGTTATGTGTTGGGATGTCACAAGCATAGTTTTCTATGGTTCAAGCTTGTGTAAAAATGAAACCACCTACCTCAAGCATAGTTTCCTCTGGTTCAAGCTTGTGTAAAAATGAAACCAGGTACAAGCACAGTTTTGTTTAGTTTTTAAGCTTGTGTAAAAATAAAATCTATCCCAAGCATAGCTTTGTTTTGTTTTTAAGCTTGCATAAAAATGAAAACAATCCTGAGCTTAGTCTTTGTTCTTTCTCATGCTCATAAATACATGAGAATAAGTTACCGAGCTTAGTCTTTGTTCTTTTTCGTGCTCGTAAATACATGAGAATGTAACTGAGTATACTTTTATCACTTTTTTGGACTTGTAAAGGTTACACGAAAAAGGAACCACCTGGAGTCACCTTTAATCTCTTTTCAGACTCTCTAAACATGAAAATATTGCTGAGCGATCTTGTTCTTTTCACGTTCGTAAAGGTAATTGAAGAAAATGTTCAATGGGCGATAGTTTATCACTTTTTCGGTCTCATTGAACTAATTTACAAACAAGGAACTAGGAGAGTTCTCTTTAAGTGTTTTTCAGACTCTCAAAACATGAAAAACCCCCAAGTTTTCTATCTTTGGACTCGTTAAACAAACATCAAAAGAACCTTATGGGACTGAACCACTCCTTCCTAGGGTTCGTTAAACATACTCCGAGGGACTCATCCGAAGGATGAACTTACATCAACAAGCATATGTTATCCTCCTCAAGCTTGTGTAAAGATAAAGAGGTACTCGCCAGAAATGGTGGGGGAAAAATTGAGAAAGAAATGTGTCTAAACTTGTATTCCATGGAAGAGTCACTTTTGAACATGACACCCTTTCACTCGCCTTGTGTCTAGGTTGGAAAATATTCTTGTCTCTTGATTATACTCCTTATAAGATTACCCGTTGGTCTGTGATCCCTGTTGTTGAGTCAGTATTTCCAAGACAATTGTCATGTTGTCAATATGTTCAAAAAGACGTTCAACCTGGAAATCCTTATGTTGCATCAGCCATTTCTGCAGTCCTTAAGCATTCTATTGCGTTAGCCGTCCCCGAGTCAGTCCTAAATCACTTGTTTCTCTTATCTGCATCAAATCTTGTTACCCATTTCATGTCATTGATGGAGGATACATTAAGGCCTTTCTGTGATGAGTCTTTTCCTATCGACTTCAAATCATTATCTAGGAATTAGACTTAGAAACTAATTGGTACCTTGGAACTTGCATGCCTCAATGGCATGTTTCCTCTCTTTCGACAATGGGTTTTCATTATTGACCCCTGATTGAGAGATTTCATTGAGTGTTTGACTTTAACTCATTAATCACATTCGTTGGATTGTACTAATTTACCTTGGGAGTCATTGACGTTAATGGTGATTTCCCTTGCACTTGTTAATGGTATTCATTAATGACTGGTAATCAAGTGGTTTCTACCATGTTCGACTTTATCACATGTATTCACATGGTTAGATTCGTACTATAGAGTGGTGGAGATGAAGGCCCTGAATCTTTTCTAACAGATTCAAGTTGCATTGGAGTATATTTAGTTTGTACTATTGCATAGATCCACATTGTATGTCTCATGGCTATGTTCAAATTTGAGTCTTTAACACATAGATCCACAGTGTATTTTTGGTGGCTATGTTCAGATTTGAGTCATAATGGCGTGGATCCACAATGTATGTTTGGTGGCCATGACCTGTCTTACTTGACATGGATCTTTGCATGTTGGCATTTATGCTCTGAGTCATTTTTATTCTGAGTATGGGAATGCCTACCTCAGTGATGATACATTATTGTACTATGTTTCCTTATTTGTTGGCAGGTTTCCGACCGACTGTTCCTTGTTCCTTACACACACTCGACAAAGTATTTCAGTTATCACTCTATTCTAACTTCATACTTTGGGGGGCTCTCTGTTACACATTATTTTCATCATCCCTATGACTATTAATGATGTAAACCTATCTATTTCCTTCGGAGGGGTCAGTGGCCTGAGTTCCTGAAGAAGGAAGCGAGAACAACTTTTCTCGAGAAAAGAAGTTGCATTTTCCTTTGTAAAAACCCTATAAAAAAGGAAGTTCGCAAGTTGCATTATAGCTAGGGTGCGAGAATGCCTGATTCTCATAGGCTACATCATAGCTAGGTCATGAGGAGTTCGTAGTCTTCTCTATAGGCAGGGTGCAAGAATGATTACAGGTGGGAAAAATGAGTGTTTTCTCGAATCTTCTAGAAAGAGAAACTTCCATGGTGAGGTGGCATCCGAATGGTTTGGATCTTACTCACTTTCATGATTTAGTGGGATGATCCTAACCTCCTCACCTTATCCTCTTCAACTTATAAAAGGAGAGGATCTCTCATGGAGAAGGGATAAGTTGGATTTGGCTTGGAATTATTACCTTGGTTGGAGTGTCTTTGAGTTTTTCCTTTGTCAATATAGATTGTGAATATTATCAGATCTATGCTTTTAGAATTCTTGGAGTGAAAGTGTGTGGGGAACAAAGGACAGTTGGAAGGGACCTTACAACATCAAGGCCATGGTTGTAATCTCTCTTTCACATTTAATGTGATACAATAATATGATTCTTTCCTATAAATCTTGTTGTGTTTTATTGTATGATTCCTTGATCACATACATAGGTTTATATTGAGTTCATGCTATTACTATCACTTTGGTTGGTTTCATTATTTTGCAGGGTCATCGTTGTATGAGCATTGGAATGAAGCTAGGATGGTGATGGTGAGAGGAAGTGACATTTAAATGGTATGCCACCTATCTCTCTTTAGTTAGTAAATTCAATATTTAAAACTTAAGGAAATCATCATGTTATGGTGTGTTTTGTTCTAGATCTAGGTGGGTCTAGGGAGATCAATTAGTGTTCGCACCTACCGATTTATCCTATAACATTCCAAGGGGGAAATTACCCATATTTATGGATTTAACCAGTTTTCCTAAATCTTCTATGGTATATGAACATTCCCATTTCTAATTAAGTGTTTCCAAACTAATCATTGAATACATGTAAGAGGGTGGGTGTGAGTGGTCACATCTGAAAGTTATTGGGCACATGGAGGTTGAGTAAAATAATCTTGGGGAAGAGTGTGAGTCAAGAAAGGCAAGAAAAAGAGAGAAATTTTGTATGGGTTGGGACAGAGGTAACAACAATTCGAACAATTGAGAAGTTAGTCAATTTGGTCATGGAAAGAGAGTTGGGAGTGGGTGCGACCATAAGAGGGTCAAAGTATGGAGCATAATGGGAGTGAATTGGAGCTGCATAACTAAAGAGCCTGGTTTTCAAGACAAAAGAGTGACTCCTATGTGAGTTTCATTGAAACAACAACTGTTTTTGTTGGTTTGCTGATATTTTTCCTAGAAGCAGTTTCCCTTGAGTTCCCAGCTAAGAGATTCTTAGCTACCTATGCCAAAGAGACCCTGATAAATGAATGGAACATTCCTTGGGTTATCCCTGATAAACAGATGGTACATCCCTTGGGATAACCCTGAAAAAGGGATTATACATCCCTTGGGTTATCCCTGATAAATGGATGATACATATCTTGGGTTATGCCCAATAAACATATGGTACATCCCTTCGGTTATCCTTGATAAATGAATGGTGCATTCCTTGGGTTGGATATGTCAAGAGGAAGAGAGATGGTGGAAATGTTGGGACAGTTGTAGGAGAAAATCAGTTGGGTCGAGAGATTTATGAGTTGTGAGTGGACTGTGAGAGAAAAATATCTCTTTTGGATTGCAAGCCTCAAATCGGGGTGCGGGGTGATTGGATGTTGAGATTTGTAACAATTAGTCTATGGTTGGGTGGAATGTTCATCCCAAGCATTGCATGATTCTTGTTTAAGATAATTGTTTTATATTGTACTGAGTTATTTACATGTGTTATTGATGTGCATGAACTCTGTGTGAATGAGAATGACTTATATGTTGTTGTAATGAGCAATTTAGTTGTATCTCATGTTGATTATTAGCATGCTTCATACGCATAAGTTCTATGGTCATTACTATAGCTAAATATGTTATAAATTGTAGTTGTAGACTATGGGAAAAAAAATACCAACAAAGGAATGGATTTAATTAGCAGACGCTTCATGTTATGTGTATTCCTCATGCATCATTTCCTAGTTGGAGGCTAGGTACATTACAAAAATGGTATCCAAGCTGATAAAGATAATTTTTTTGCATGACGTGACCAACTTTGGTGGCTGGGTACATTACATTGTGATCTAGCATTAATAGATTAATGTCAATCCCACTCTATATGTAAATCGACAATACAATATCAATTTTTTCTTTAATGTATTTTGATGAGGAAATTTTGATATATCTTTTTTATTTTAGCGTTTCAACTATGACCAAGAGTTTATTTTTTATTTTTTTTTACATGTGAGATATTTTCATTTTTTTTACCAAGGAAAACCTTGTGAATCCTCTCTCTTCCCTAGAATATCTAGATGGAGGACATCTCAACCACCAGCTATAACATCATTTGGTAACTCCGAGGGAGTCAATTGGACCTATGGTCTCCCTATCAACAACATGCCTTGAGAAGATGGTCCAATTAAATGGACACCCTCATGGATATGATATTTTCATTTTTACACATGGTGTGTTTTATTTGTTCTAAATTTCATTGATATACTACACTTATTGTCATACTCAAAAGTTATTACATGGAACATATATGATAGAAGACTTGGATCATGGCAGTTAGTGTTAGTGTAGAAAATCATTAGAGCATTAAGCCATGTAAAATAGGAAACACATAAAGCATAGTTTAGTAAGGACATGCACAAAGACACTTAATGGAATGAAATAACTATATCTAAATCATTAAAAGGGACTACATTGCCAAGAGTGAGTCATTCTTACAATAGTGAAAAATAAGGATAATTGTATAGAAAAGGGCTTGAAAAGGATATAGAAATAATAGAAAAAAAATGCAAAATGCGCTCTCCTTTATGTTCGATAATGATCTTTCTACATGAGATAAAGGAGAGCTAAAGAAATGATGCACTCTACTAATTACTAATTAGGAAGAAACTTTTCAACTTGCGCCTAGACAAATCTATATGGTATGAGCCTCGCTATAACTTGATTGTCAAGGAATAGGTTGTGAATTGATGCATCCACGAGAAAATATCATATATTTATGATTGGAGTTGCTGCCTTACTCCTAAAATCATGGAAAAACCCTTTAGACACCTTTCACATTATGATTTATCATGTTGATGAAACAAGTAGGGAAGGTCATCGGATCTTAAAGAACAATTTCAATAAATACTTGGTTAATGATTTATAACATTTGTTTTTATTAGAAAACTTTTCTTCAAACCATGTCAATTGGGATTAGTTTGGGTGGTTAAGTGAGTAAAATATTGTTCTCTTCATCCATTTTCAAATTTTACTTGTGACATGTTTTTTTTTTGGGGTAGATTGTAGACAACAAGGTTGGACCAACAATATCACTATTTCAGAAGTGCTTGAAGTTGGGACGAGATGTTCCAAACAAATTCTTTCAGTCCAAGGGGTTAACTTAAATGGTTGTCACCAATGTTTATAGGAATTTGGTTAGTTCTATGCTAGTAGGTGCTTAGTTCTTGGGTGAGGTGAACTAGTCTACGTGGACACTTTTACTAGAGATACCATACACATAAATGTGCGAAAGAATCCCCTGGGTTTCCTCATAAATTTTTTCTTGGAAAAAAGAATATACTTCAAACCCTAGATAAACATATAGACTCTACATGATAAAATTATCATAAATAAATGATCTACTATAAAAACTAGTTAATAATAGCTCCTATAATTTATGGGATTCCTTTTTATATTTTAATGGTTTTTACCATTCAAACATACCATGCAACTGGGTCTTTGTTGATAAACAACTCATAGTGGATGATATTAGCCAATTGAGAAAATCTTATTGGTGGAAAAATCAATGGAATATTGTAAAAATAATGACATAGCCAATTAATGGGACCAAGGAGATTGAATGGATTTTTATTTGTGAGAAAGGGAAGACACATTAAACTATTGGAGGGAAATTACGCTAGTAGGTTTTTGTTAATGAGGTTTGTTAAGATAATTTATAGCATAATATAATTAAAATAAATAAAAGAAGAATATTGTATATATTTGTCAAGGATATTAGTAATTTTTTTTCAATGGTTTCAATCATTACCCTAATAAAAAATATGCAAATATTATTTTAGAAAAGAAATAAAGAAGGAGGTTGGTTAATAAGTATCATGATTGGTAATCCATGGATCCTAAAATGGATATGCTAAACATACTATCTTAGAGGAGTCGAGAGGTAATGATCTTCAATAAAAATATGGTTTCTATTCAATACCACTTTTATGACTTGGGGATATGCATATGATAATAGTGGATGATCAATGAAATATTTATTTTAAAGCATGCCAATGAGAAGTGGAGGATTCTTAGTAGAATATAATATTTGCATGATAGATAAAGTGGCTATGCATAACGTTATAAACTTTTAGTGTCTTTCTTTTCAAGATGCCCTTTTGGAGGATCTTGGTGTATTATAATATTCTATTGATCGATTGGAATGCAATATCAAAAAGGTAAGGGGAAATGTTTAATTGTAAGTCTCAATTACAATCACTCTCATTTGGGATGGAAAATTTCGACCAGTATGTGGGTTTGGTTACTACTATGAATTAAAAGAAGAAAAGAGAAAGACAATAAATTGTCCCCCAAATAATTTTAATTGATTCTAAATCTAATATAATTAAAACAAATGAAAACTATATATTCTAACTATTTCTAACCTATCCTACAGGAGAAATTCTAAAAAATAGACACACCATAAAATATTATTACATACTAGGGTCAAATCATGAAGGTGGGTAACACTTTCGTGAGAATCGGGTCTCCAAAATTCCTAGTGACCTTTTTTCGGCTGAACTACTAATTCTTTCAGTTGAAAGATAAGTGTTTTCAGCCGAACCTTTAGACGTCAAATCAAATGATACCGTGGTGATGACATCAAGTGTCATGTACCATATTATTCAGACATTTTTTTTTCCATCCGGTAACATATTTTCGGCTGAAAGAATTTGGACGGATTTTTTTCATTCAGTAACACTGTTTCGGCCGAAAGAATCTTTCAGCCAAAAATGATTTTCATCCAAAAAAACATTTTGATTAAAAACTGTTTTATATATCCCCCACACATCGGTCATTTAGCACTTTTTCAAACTGCTAAGAGTCTGGTGGTGAGAGTCATTTATTGTTTTTGTTGGTTGTTGTTGGCATTGGGTGTTACTGGTAGTGGTTGTTGTTGCTTCAAGTTCAAGGTAATTCTAAACCGTTGCTTAAATTAATTTAAATTTCATTTTTTTAGATATTTTATGTTTTAGGAGGTGGACATGGCCAAATTCGTTCCTGTCCATGTACAGGGTACAAGGACATGATCGAATTTGGCCTTGTCCATGTACATGGATTTGGGTTTATCCATGTACATAGAAAGGGCCAAATTTAGGCTTGTCCCTGTACATGGACAGGGTTGAATTGGCCCTGTCCATGTATAGGGACAGGCCTCTAACTATTTATTAGTTAGATCATTTTAAAATATAAAACTCATGTTATATATTAAGTTTTAAAACTATTTATTTAGCTATAGTTTTCTTTTTTAATATGAAAATGAGTGGATTTATTTAGTTAATTCGACCTTGTCCATGTACAGGGATAGGGACGAATTGTCTCTATCCATGTACAGGGACATGCCTGTAAGAACTATTTATTATTTAGATCATTTTTAAATATAAAACTAATGTTATATATTAAGTTCTCACATTATTTAGGTGTCATTCTCTTTAATTTAGCGTAAAAAAGACTGAAGATATTTACCTATCATTCTTTGTCATTTAATATTCAAATCAATTTACAATATAAAACTTATTATGACGGTTAAAAAAAATCAATATGAAACTCATGATGTTTAATAAGTTTTCACATTATTTATTTAGCTATAGTTTTCTTTTTTAATATGAAAATGAGACAAGGTTGAATTCGGCCATATCCCTGTACATGGACACGGCCAAATTACATGTTATTTTACACATCTTGCAACATGTTAGCTATTGACTAGTAATCTCATTGATTCACTCTATTCATTACTATAAGGATATGTACATTGTACTACGAGTGAACATATAATAAATACTTGTAATTAACATGTTCTTGTTTCCTGCTTAGTATTTAGATCACTATTGACTTGTTATGTGTACTCATATAACTCAATCATGCTAATCACTACTGCTAATTTAGTCTTGTTAAGTAAGTGTAATAGAGTAAGTAACACATTCTTGGTTAATATGGATAAGCTTATGATACTAATCAACATTATTACTTATACAAGTAAGAGTCATTACGATTAACACAAGGGTCATTGGTCGTTTTTGGTTGATGTTGCTTCAAGTTGAAGGTAAATCTAAACCATTGATTTTAAATTAATTTAATTTTAAAATGAGTGAAAAATGAAATTTGAGTCCAATCCACTTAGTCCCATTTCTCCTTGAGGAATCTATGTAAAAATGAGTTCTATTTAGGGCCATATAAAAGAGAGGGTAACCCATTGGATATTTACGTCTTCTTATTTTATTGTGTTTCTTGGTTAAGTACCAAGCCGGGATAATGTGTGACCCTCTTCTCTCCTAGGATGGTCCATGAGACCTAGGAGCAGTTAAGAAGAAGGACATGATCACATCATTGATCTTCCTTGCATGTTGGGATGATAAAATCTTATAAGTTATATCATGAGACTCATGTGGAAATTTTTCCATTAAAAAAGAACTTACCATGTTGACTTTGCCTTGAAACCCCCCTTTCTTGAGTTATGTGTTGGTTGCGGAGCCTGGTTATCTTCCTGATTTAGAGGTCTTTTACTTTCAACCGTGTTTATACCCCATGAAGTATTTACACTCCAGAAGTATGTACACTCTTCCACCCAGGGGAGTGCGGAGGGGGGTACCCCCTCTGTGGGGTCCGGGGGGGCTATCCCCCTGGCTAGGGGCAAGCGGGGGTTTGGGGGCGAAGCCCCTGAAGCAAAAATTGCCTTGTAAAAGTACATTGTAATTTCATTGTAAATATGGACCGTTCATTATAAGGTCGTAGATCTAACAATAGAGATTATGTTAGGGTTTCTTCCCTAGAAGGCAACCCTCTTTTATGAGGGAAATGTATTGTGGCTATGTATGTTGGTGAGTATTGTATTCTGAGAGAGGAGACTGTGAGAGAAAGAAGAGGAAGTTACAACGGGTTTTACTGTAGGTTGTATCCCTTCATTTGCTGGATAATAATAAAGAAAGGACCTGGAAATTTCTCTAGTGGACGTAGCCCACACTGGGTTAACCACGTAAATCTGTGTCTCTCTTGTATTGTGTATCTTCTGTGTTTGTTTCCACATTTGTTTTATTTTATTGCTCCGCAGTCCTGTTTTTCTAACATTATGTCGCCCTTAATTGTTGTGTGGGTTTTTGGTTTGGTTATTTTCTTCTTTCTAAAGAAAGCTAGCCACCTTAACTTTGGATCGCCTCTCCTTAACTTGCTTTTTTCTTGTTGACTTTTATGATTTAACAATTAATATTTTATGTTATAAAATATTATTTTTTAAAATTATTTAATTATTAGGGTTTAAACCTAAACCTAAAGTTAGGATTAATATGCTAGCCCTAACTTGCCTATCAAAACTATAAAAGAGACCTATCCTCACTCTTTATGCACACACTCTCTTCTAAGATGAGTTCTGATCTGAGGTTTTATGTGGCTCCTTCTTGTTCAAATTGTTGAGTGATTGCATCCCCTCTAGGACACGTCTCCTTGGTGTATTAAGCCACTGTGGGCTTACCTCTCCAATCTCTTGCTGTCACTAACCCCTAAGGGTCTTTTCCAACCTATTGCAGATCTCTTCCTGGTTGTTGTTTTGGGTTTCTAGTTCTCCTTGTTGGTGTCGTCCTCCTCTTCTCCTTGCTAGTGCCACACTCCTCATCTCCTTGCTGATGCCACCATGTGTATGTTGTCGTTGTCCTCTTCTATTGTTGGTGCCACCTGTGTATGTTTCCTTACTTTGCAACGTTTAGTACCCTGAACATGGTTAGATAGGGAATCCCTAGAACCATTAATATTTCTGTCTATTGTTGTAACAATTTTGTATTTTTTGGACATAATTTATTAAGGCTAATAGTGGCCTCTCTTTAAACCACTAGACTAGACAGTGGTGTCATGTTTCAACCCTTTTACATGATGATTGACATGCTGATTAGTCTTTTGATATTTTACCCTAAAATTTCTTCTTGGAAATTTGTTCTAAGGGTCATGATGAGATCTGCCTTAAGGGTTTGATCAATGATCCCTTATATTTTTTTCCGAGCATATATCTAAAACGTAAACTTATAATCACTTATAAATAACTCTTAAAAATAAAACCTAAAACTTAAATTCACCCTTTTTTATCACATTAAATCCCTTAAGAAACCCTAAAATTGAATTTAATTTTTCCTTAGTTTTAGAAATAGGACATTACAGCTAACCGACCTAATTACAAATCTCAAAACTGTCTTGCATCTACTATTAATTGACGAAGATCAGCAAGATTTGTAACTGGCGATTAGTCCTGATGATGAATCCCGATTCGGATTCAAAACATCGATGACAAAAATGACACCAACTGTGGATTATCCAGCAATTAACCTCGAAATTACTCACCATAGAAAGCTGAAAACAATAATTTCTTCCCTGTACTGATGGGAAACTTGGAACAAATTCTGTTTGATGGAAAATCTACGGATTAAAATCATCAGATGAGCTGCTAATATCAACTTCCTTAAACAATGTAGAGACAAAAAACTCAATCCAAAATTTGCCTACATCAATCACCCTTTACGCAATAGATGGAATAACAGAACATTTGAATAGCTCAGTCGCATCCTAATCCGAGGAGAAATCAGAAGGACGTGCGCAACACTCGACGGACTGTCAAAACCGACCCTAAAACTACACCTCTAACTCCCACACGAAATCAAAACAGATCTTTGGACTGTCCTAGATGCTAGCTTTGCACTCAAAGCAGACAGGGAGGGACATAAGGCTAATCAATGCCATGAAATAAAACTCAAGAAACTCAAAGAATATAAGGACGCGGAAAACAAAAATGACGCTACAACAAGCATTAACAACAAAGTTTTAAACTTGTCTAGCGAGGATCTAAATGATGAAGAATTGAACATCTTGAAGAAAGGATTAGGTTTTGCAATCGCTCCAAAGACTATCCCCATAGAAAGTATAGTCTGCAGCGCAGAAGAGAGCATACAAAACCTCAATGAAGAAGATAAGGATGCTATCAGGCAAGACTGCGCCATGGTCCTCAAGAATGCTAAACCAACAAAGAATAACATCAGCAAAAAGGAACACAAATCCATCAAGAACCTCAAGAACAACAAAAACATTGTGATCTTAAAAGCGAATAAAGGTGGAGCTACAGTGGTCATGAACAGAATGGATTACAACAAAAAAATGATAGAGCATCTCACCACTACTGGAAGTTATAAAAAGTTGGACAACAACCCAATATCCAAGGTCATCAAGGAAGTCAAGAAGGCCATAAAATCCTCCAACCTAGATGAAAGAATAAAGAAACGGCTAACTCCAAACTGCCTAATCACCCCTAGAATAAATGGACTCCCTAAGATCCGTAAGGAAGGAGTTCCCCTGAGACCAATTGTCAACACAATCGGCTCCCCAACCTATGAACTAGCCAAGTATGTAGCAAGGATCCTAGGACCCTTAGTTGGCAAGACAAACTCATACATCAAGGATTCGAAAGACTTCGTGGAACTCATAAAAAAGGAGAAAATTGAATCAAAAGATATGCTCATCAGCTTTGATGTGGTTTCACTCTTCACAAAGATCCCGTTAAATGAAGCCATTCAAGTTATAAATGAGGTTGCATACCCTCAAACAACTAAACTAGCAAAAGTTTGTCTACAATCAACCTTTTTTAGCTTCCAAGGAGAGTTTTTTGAACAAACAAGCGGACTAGCCATGGGATCCCCCTTATCCCCAATCGTAGCCAACCTCTACATGGAGAAGTTCGAGAAAAATGCCCTTGAAACATATCCCCTCAAACCATCTAGATGGAAAAGGTATGTTGATGATACCAATGTCAAGTGGCCTCATGGAGAAGAAGAACTGGGTAGATTCTTTGAACACCTCAATGGTATTTTGAAGAACATAAAATTCACAATGGAACTAGAAGAGAACAATAGCATACCCTTCCTAGATGTACTCATGACTAGAAAAAAAGATGGTACACTGGGACATAAGGTAATCAAAAAGAAAACTCACACAGACAGCTACCTTCATGCTGATTCCCACCACCACCCCTCACAAAAGATGGGGGTTCTCAACACCATGGCCACAAGGGCAGCAAGAATCTCTGACAAAGATCATCTAAAAGAAGAAATAGATCACTTAGCTAAGGTCTTTAAGAACATTGGATATAGAGATAGAGACATCACAAAGACAATGGATAAGAAGGATAAAAAGGCTCATACCCAAAATGATCAAACCTCCAACTTAAAGGCCTTTCTTCCCTACATTAGGGGTGTCACAGACAAGATTGAAAAGGTGTTAAAAAGGAAAGAAATTAAAACCTCCTTCAAACCCCTAATTACCATAAGACAAAGAATGAAATCGATAAAGGACCCCATAGACCAACAACAAGGAAAAGGCATCCACAAGGTCTCTTGCTCATGCGGGAAATGTTACATTGGGGAAACCAGATGATCATTTCAAGTAAGAATCAAGGAACATGAAGCTGACATCAGAAATGAATGCACTCGCACTTCTGCCTTAGCAGAACACTCACTTAAGACAAAACACCATGTTTTACTTGAGGATACCAAGATACTAGAAAAAGAGGACCATTACTACAAGAGACACCTAAGAGAAGCTCTAGAGATAATCAAACACCCCAACAACATGAACAGAGACGGTGGCCTAGAGGTAAGTAGATTTTGGCACCCATTAATCAACCAACTTAAGGAACCTCATATATCGAATTAGGTTTGACACCGCCTCTCTTTCCTCTGAGTGAGTTCATCGGTCTAGGAGTCTAGCTAACCTTATATTACCCACTTTTAAACTCTAATCATAGAAACCTATTACTACACTTTTCACTAATTAAGCTTCATACACCCTAATTGACACTCTATATACTAATACTCTTTTTACTTTTCCAACCCTAGATTATCTTAAATCACTTAAGATCAAACCTACAACCTAAACTATATATTTATATAACATTATCAACTTACATTAACCATAACAAATACTTTTTCTTAGAAAATTAAAAAAACACCTTAGCTTACACAACTTATAAATTTACACTACTATATCCTTAGTAACCCTAATTTTATTACATTCACTTAAAACCTAATTCTTGAATAAAACATAAATACCTAGACCTATTTATATATATATATATAGAACTTTAAACCCTAGTTATTAAAACAAACATAATACTTAGACCTAGCTTATTTATTTAACATTATCAAACTGATTTACAAAAAACATAACTAATACACAATCTTACACTAATTTATCCTATAGAAACCCTAGATTCACCCTATTACATCATTCTAAATCCCTAAAAACCCTAGTACTATTACTAAATCATTTAAAATCAATCTTACACTTGAAAATCAATCATTTTAAATCCATTTAAATTTACACAATCTTACACTTAGAAACTATAATCACTAAAATTAATTCTTAAACTAAAATAACGAAACTAAAATC
>ML779083.1:895216-910828 GCA_009831015.1 Picea engelmannii | reverse complement strand
AATTCACCCTTTTTTATCACATTAAATCCCTTAAGAAACCCTAGTACTATTAATAATTCAATCTAACTCTAACCCTAGACCTTATATTTATAACTCAACACTAATAAATTCCTAGTCTTATTTATAATATTATCGAAAACCTAGTATTATGAAGTATTATCAATAACCTAATTACCTCGTTTACTAACCCTAAAATTGAATTTAATTTTTCCTTAGTTTTAGAAATAGGACATTACAGCTAGCCGACCTAATTACAAATCTCAAAACTGTCCTGCATCTACTATTAATTGACGAAGATCAACAAGCTTTGTAACTGACGATTAGTCCCGATGATGAATCCCGATTTGGATTCGAAACGTCGATGACAAAAATGACACCAACTGTGGATTATCTGGCAATTAACCTTGAAACAACATATCAGGTAATATTGTTTCTTGTTTCATCTAAGTAAATGTTATGTCAATTATTGTTTTTATGCTACCAGATTATGGATCAGAAGTTTTAATGTCTTGTTGATTGTAACATACAAGTAGCTAATGTTTAGAAATTAAAACAAATATTTCTGTTTTAGCTAGATATATTTTTTTCCCTTAAATTTTAACATGTTACACATAGATTATCTTATAAATTACCTTCTACAATTTACACATAGATATAGATTATCTTCTACATGTTACATTTTTTTATATTTAAATATTTTCATGTTCATTATATAGAGCATCATAGTAAAAAATCTAGTTGTTAGTTTTTTCAATATATGTCTTTGATGCTTTGAAGTTGTTATAAATGCTTAAATGCCTTAAGGTTGTTTTATAAATTATATTTCCATTTTATTTTTCTATAACTTATGAACTTTCACATTCATGGATTTTCAAAGGATATCTATTGAGGCGAGATGTCGAGACAAGAGTCTCCAAAAATGCCTCGAAAATTCTCTAGGCTATCCAATGAAAGAGGAAGAGGAACCCCTTCTTTTAATGAGACACCGAGGACGTCGGAGACCCATATCTCAACAATGAAGGGAAACTTGGGAGGGGAAACTAGTGACCAAAGACAATCTAGTCAGATGAGGAGATTATCAAATGAATATGTGAATAGAGCATGTAGACAATGTGCTCAAAATACTGCTATGGATGTAGCTTTATTAGATAGGTTTCACATTAATACTACAACAAGAGAGAATTTAGGGATTACATCATGACAAGAAAATATGTTTGGTAATTTTTTTATTTTATTTTTTATTTTTGTGTATTTATGTTTATGTTTTATATATATGTGTGTTCTTTTTATTTTATTTTATTTCTTTTAAATGTTATAATTAGTTTCAAATGTATATGTGTAGAGGTTGAGTTTAATCCAAGATCATATAATGCAAGAGAGAATGGTTATCATGAATATTCAATGTTGGTGAAGAGGGTGAAGGTGGATTCAGGGGGCATTATAAAAAAACATATGGTTACACAGCTACGTCCACCTATCCTTTGATGTTGGTGATGATATTTCTTGGGAAGGGTATACTGAAGAAATGACCCTCGAACGATACTTATGTGTTAAAAGAAGGCAACAAAATTATTCGGGGTACTTGCATCTCCCACGAGAGAGTAAGAAAATCTTGGAGATTGTTTTGCATTCATTGCAGAACTTTATGGATGCATATCAAAATATGGGGCCAATGACTGATAATTTTATCGATTTGATGAGGAGACAAAAGTTGGAGGTGATGGGCCCCGATAAATGGGAAGCAATAAAAATTAGAGTTTCAAAAGAGTATGGAATTTCTATGTTCAATTTCAAAGAGGGACCTGTTAGCACTCTGTAAATTTTGTCTGTCTGATAGAAAAATGACAGAGGTAACTGTTTCAACCAGCTTTAGAGCTGAGGCACTAGCCTATTCAAATCAGAGAGGGTTCTCTCATGTCACTTGATATTTCTTTGGAAATCGATGGCTAGATTTGGTTTGTTTTGGGGTTTTTTAATAAAGTTGCTAGCAATGAAGGGGAGGAACACTCAGGGCTATGGAGTGAAAATTATGAAAGTGAATGAAAACAATGGTTAGCCGATAGAACTCTCCAGAGGATAAAGGCTAAATGAGGCAATGAATCTAAGTTATATTTGAATTTAAGTAGAGTGTAGGAATATAGAGAACACAAATAACTGCATCGGAGAATTACTGAAATGAATTTCGAATTTCTTAAGAAGAAAATTACACGGTTTAAATTTCTTAAGCCAAGAGCATCACAAGGTGAATTCTCATCCTTTAACTATCTAATTTAAACAAAATATAGTGAAAATGGAAAAAAAGAATCACAGGAAATACATACGATGAGAGAAGACAAAACTCATATCACCACCATTAGAATCTTTTCATAGAGACTTCAAAAGCTTCTGCATGTAAATTAAATTCATCTTCAAAAAGTTACAATAGAGTTCGAAACAACCAAAAAGGTGCCCTTGCACTTCTTGCAACATTAATTCATTCAAATGTCCCAATATTTATAAAATTTGATTACAATGGTTGGAACTGAAACGTTTCAGCTTCTACAACTAATTATAATAATTTCAACTGACAGTCTTGGTATATGAATCGATTTACAATGATTACACAAAAAGATGTTTCAAAACTAGGAACATATTTCTTTGACTCCTCAGCTTCCTTTACGACATATGGCTTGTCCTCATCTTCTGTCGAACTTGCTGGTTTGGAGACACTTGGAGGTCACTTACTGTTTCGGGGAAAACTACATTTAGTCCTACCCAGCCACATGATTTCCTTCCATTATGATTCAGAAGGAATATCGTAATCCATCATCTCCTTTATTAAAATCTCTAGGTCAATGCACGTGGTGTAGGACATAGTCGACAGGCCAATCTTCACTGTTTTAAACTGATTCAAAATCTCAAAGTCTGCGGCCAAATACTCTACCAGACTTAGACCTTTCAGACTCTCCTCCATAGTTTCAAATTTGGAATGATCCATTCTACACTGAATGAGGACAGAATTTTAGTCTGCTTGATTGTACAATGTACCTTTTCCATACCAAAATGGTGGGAGGCCCTTGATAAACAATTGTTCAAATGTATCCTTAAACTCTTGTATACTGTGCTCCATTTGCATAGATTTTCTTTGAACTGATTTGAGCAAGTTGTGCTTGGTGATGATTCTCCTGGCCCAAAATATCAACGTCATTTTGTCCTTTACCCCAATAGTCTAAAGATCAACAGTGGGCATAGAATTCAACAAATCAATAGCTTTATGGGCCCATTCCGAGGGTTTCTTGGCTAATGTTTCATTAACAACAATACACCTACTTTAGGACGTGGTAGCCACATTGTCTTTGTCATTTACAAAATTTAGATAAACCTTGAACTTAGCAGCCTCTGTAATAATAGAATCCTGGATCACATGTTTATCCCCTTGTAATAATGTTTTTCCTTTTAACCTTGTTTTTATCTTGTTTACTCTCTCTTGGAAATCTTGATTCTCCCTTTAGAGTTGAGCCATCTTCTCATCTTTTATTTTCATCTCTTGTTGCAGCTTTTCTAAGACCTCCTTAAGGATTTTGATTTTACCTGTTTGTAAACTTACTTGGGACATATCTTGAACCAACCCATCAGTGATTGATCCAACCTATGTGTTAGTAGGTACAATGACCGCCATATCTGATGTTTCTACCTTTGCTTGTGACCAATTCTCTTTCTCTTTTTCTAGCTGTAACACTTTAGCTTTGTAATTTAGTGCCTATTGTCTGAATGTCTCCTTTTCCTTCTCTAGAGTAGCTATCTCTATTGTCTGTGGATGTTTTGTAGAGGACATCTTCAGATTCTTCTTTAGGCTTTGGATCATCTTATCTTTCTCATATAAAGAAGGATTTACCCCTTGAGGGCCTTCAAATTCCAACCTTTTGACCTGTGTCTACCAGGCTTTGCTGGATGCTTTTTCCTGTTTCAATTGCCCATCTAATTTTAGTGCACGTGTTGTCAATCTTGAAACTTTTAGACTCAAAATTAGGTAGTCTGAATATAACATGTCACAGGCATTCCTGTGAAACTTTACTTTGTCTAGGTCACCAATATTCTCATAATGCATCTTGATTTCAGACACTTTATAATCATCTGCTATTGCTATATTAAACATCTTTCTTTCCACATCCTTGACTAAGAACATGGAAGCCTTATGCTGGGATATTTTCTCTACTTCAAGAAACAAGTCCCTTATTTAACTATTGGCCATACTTCCCTTCACAACATACTAGTTCATTAAGTCCTCTTTGGATTGATAGACTGGCCCAAGTGTCTTGCTAAATATATGTTTATTGCTGCTGAAAAACCTTAAGTTTCTTTCACTTTGTGGCTTGCTTCCTGTATCAGCCTCTTCGTTCTTGGTTTCACCTTCCACCATTTCCATGCTCATTTTCTTTTAAGGTTCTTCCTCTTCCAGGTCCATCATTTGAGAGGATGGTGTAATTTTCATTTTCTTGAGAATATTTTTCTGACTACTGGCACCCAGTGCCTCTGAACTGCTCCTTTTATTATAAAAACTCATTTTTGGAGCTTTGAAAACTAGCCTAGGGGAAGGTTTCTATGTCGGGTTCTGTTGAGGGGCTGACTCTATTTGTTTTGTCTGACCATGTTGCAAAGTGACCTCCATATCTGCATAGTTTTCCAGATTAGCCAGCTTATCAAATCCTTCAACATGCTCATGTTCGTAGGGGCCTTGTCTGCTCATCAATCTTATACTTTGATATGATCTTATGTGGATCATATTTCCTCCTTTGTAACTGTGTAAACCTGAATTCACTGAGTTTGTATTGGATCTGATGTAAACATGACCTATTTTGTACCACAAAGTGTCCTACCATGAAAGGAAATTTCAAGTTAGATGCCTTGTGCACTTTCAGAAAATGCTTTGTCTCTGAAATGATCGTTTGTCTGATGAACTCTAGGGAAACGATTATGGGAGTCAGAAATAATGGTAAAAGGTAAGGTCCTTCTTGATAGCCATATACCCAAATCACAGTAGATTTTCTGAACAACATCCAATATCCCACCCTACTCTCTAGATTTGGTTGTAAAAACTTTTCATTTCTTCCAGAACCCTTGGTAGGTCCGTGTTGAAGAGAAGATTGTGTGCCCTAGACATGATATTATTGATCAAGATAAGCATGGTAATCCTTTTACATTTAGTCGAGATGAATGCGGTTTCAGGGAATTCGGTCTTGTTTGATTCCAGGAACATTCTCAGCAAGTGCGTGTAGTATGTGAAGTGTCTCAATGAATTGAAATTTACTAGCTATTGATGCATATTATCAACAATGAACTTGTCAAAACTGATACAAACCGACTGACTAGATTGTGACATAAAAAAGGTCAACAAGAAACCCAACATGACTTCTACTACAAATTGTCATTATCCAACCCTAAAATTTGACTAAGCAAGGAACACTCCCACTGGACTTCAATAATCATAACGTTTACATTGATAGGTAACGACAAACTTTTAGAATGGTGTTCAGGTTTGACAATGGTTTGCAGAAACAAGGTTTTTACTTATGAGGGGAATTCTCTGTAGACTGTGATCATTTTCTCTTCCTCGAAGGGCTCTGACACTATAGGGGAAGACTATGGTATACTGAGGGTGTGTCAAAGTGACAAACTATCTATTTTTCATAAAACCTATGACCCTACCTTATTCAAAATGACCTTTTCTACCTGCAAATACTACTTTTCACACCAGCCTATGAACTTAGGGAATGGGAAAACTACTTCTATGACATAAGGGGTAATGGAGGCTTGGGATGCTTCGAGGAAGGGTCTACTCTTTCCAACATTGTATAACAAATTCAAGCTGGACATAGAAATGGGTGAGACTGTTATTTCTATGTCAAAAACATCAGAGTCCCTGTCAATTAGGGCTTCTTCTCTAGAGGTGAGGTCTTGCTCAGTTACGGATAAAATGAAAAGGTTAGCGGCCATGTCGAAAAATACTTGTTAAGCAGCGAAAAGAGCACGAATCTGATCCAATTGTGAGCTTGAATTTCGAATCTATGGTTTGCACCATTTTTCAAATGTTCGAGTTCTTTGAAATATTATAGAATATTGACCCAAGACCCTCCTTTTATATGCGTTATTCGATATTAGGGATTCAGGATAATGGTTTTGATTAGACCTCTTTTCTCCCCGATGTGCCTCTAAGGGCGCTACACATCCAAGAAATCAAACCATGGTATTTTCCCCGACGTACTTTCGAAATATTATCCTCTGCACTACTTCACTGCCCGATATGTGCCTCGACCGTCGATCTAGGCTGCTCCAAGATCTATGGTCTGTTGTGCCTCAACAAATTTGATATCGGGGGTTGGAAAGAAAGGTTTTAGGTAGAATGATTTTCACTACGATGTACCTCCATATGCCATGCGTCCATAAAATGAAACCTTGGTGTTTTCCCCAGCCCATCCTCACATAATTAAACCTTGTGCTATTTTTGCGCCTCCACTATATTTGTCCATATTCCGCCATATGTGACTCTATCCTCTAAACTATCACATTTCTACAATGATATAGCTCTTCGCTAAATTTCCTAGACTTCGATTCCAACTAAAAATTGTTATAGTGATAACATAGGCTCCAACTGGGGATGCTATCCTCCCAATAAGATGGTAACAAAGAAATGTAGACTAAGTGCCTACCCATTGGGCTGCAATTTTATTTGTGCAATCTGAATCGACTGGTCTTTATTCAAAAACTCAAAATCGACCCAACATAGCTCGGGGCCTTCACCTTGGGATGACACCATGCTTCTTTTATTCAAATTTTTTTATGCGCAAAGAAAAACACAAAGCGATTATGTACAATGAATGGCGGGGTGATGATTAAACAATATAATGCTTGAGGAACCTTCCATTCACAGGACCTCCTCCCACGAGCTCTCGATTACTCTCATGTAACAAGTAGGCATTTCTCCAATGATATGTTGCAATTTTGAACGAGCCCAGCCATAGGTGATCAAATTTCCCATGTTTTCCCTTATCTTCATTTCTGGAATCCCACTTTAGTACTCAGTCTCCTGGTTCGAAGTCATCTACCTTGGTGCGTCTGTCAAAAGCCCCTTTGATCTTGTCTTGGTGCAACTGGGCATTATGGAAAGCCCTTTCTCTGGTCTGTTGTACACTGATGAGTTCATCCACCCTTTTTCATGTAGTGTCTGTCTCTGCATCTTGCTCCTGCAACAACCTCATTACCGAAAACCCCAATGTAGTAGGAAAAACTCCTTCAGTGCCATAAACGATTTGGAAAGGGGATGCTGCTATGGAACTCTTATGGGATATTTTGTCAGCCCATATTTCCTGAATGATATTTTTGTGCCATGCCTTTTTATTCTCTTTCAACAATTTTTTGATGATTCTGACTAAGATTTTATTCGAAGACTCAACCAATCCATTCCCTTGAGGGTAGTACGATGTGGAATGACTAAGGGTGATATTGTAATCACTACAAAAGTTTTCTATTTTCTTGGATTTGAAAGATGTTGCATTGTCTGTTATAATTTTGATTGGGCATCCAAATCTAGATAGAATATTGTCTTCAAAGAATCAAATGATAACATCATCTATAGCCTGCGTGGTGGGAACTACCTCAGTCCACTTAGTGAAATAATTTGTTGCTGTCAGGACCCATTTATGTTGAGTTGAGGATTGTGGATGTATCTCCCCTATAAAATCAAGGCCCCACTGTCTGAAAGGAGCTTCCATTTAAATGGGTTTTAAAGGCAGAGACTACAATTTTCCTTTCCCATCGAAGATTTGACATTCATGGTACTTTGAAACCTATTTATAAACATCGGGGAAAATGCTAGGCCAATAAAATCTAGCCCTCCAAATTTTATGCACAATTGTCTTCTAATAATGATGACCTTCACAGTCACCTTTATGGAACTCTCTGATGGTTTTCTCTGCTTCGTCTTCTATCAAGCAACTCAATAAAATCCCTCCTGGATATTTCCAATATAACAATTCATTCACTATACAAAATTTTGCTTCCTTCAATTTCAAGAATCTGGCTTTTGTTTTACTGAACTCCAGAGGATCTTGCAAATTTTTTAGCACAAAGATGATATCTGCATACCACGTAGAGTCAAGAAATTTCTGGGATATTTGGGGAGTCTCCCTGTCTTCTTCTGTTGTGCTATTTGAGAGGTCTGCAATGAATTTGATTCCCAAGAGTTCACAGTTTGTTTGTGCCATCAACTTAGCAAGACCCTCTCCTTTGATCAACTTGGTGGGTTTAATCTCCAGGTCATATTCTAATAGAACTGTTATCCATTTACCCCTCTTTCCTTCAATATCGGGCTATGTAAATATGTCTTTCACTGATCTACTAGGAACATAAGCAATAGTATGGAAATGTAGGATGTACACTCTGAACTCTTTCAATGCCTTGACTAAATCATATGCTTGATTCTCCATGATGTCATATTTCGAAGGAGAATCCCTCAACATCTTACTATAATATGCTATTGGCTTCTCAAAATTTTGGTCATCTTTCTAGAGTGGCACACCTACAATTGTGTGTTCTAAGGAAAAAGAGAATAATATGAAATCTTTCTCAAAATTGGGACTAGCCATCACAAGAGATTTGTTAATGCCACCTTGATGTCTTCAAAATATTTTCTAGCCTCAGGAATCCACTTTATTTCATTTCCCTTCTTGAGCATGTTGGTAATATGTTTTATGATTTCAACCAAATTAAGGATGAATCTCCTCAGAAAGTTCACTTTTCCTAGGAAAGATTGTACTTCCTTTTCACTTCTGGGTATGCCAATTTTCAAGATTCCCTCCACTCTGTTGGGGTCTACCTTTATCACTTGTTTTGAAATAATGTGTCGCAACAACTTTCCTTCTTCCATGGATAAATTTGAATTCAAGGGATTTAATGAGATCCCAAACTTTCTGCATTTTTAAAATGCCCTTCTGAGATGTTTGAGGTGTTCCTCATATGAGGCAGAATACACAGTGATGTCATGTAGGTGTATAAGAATGCATTTGTCTTTTTCATCAGCAAAATCTGTGTCTATAGCTCTTTGAAATGTTGTCCCTGCATTCATAACCCCAAACAAAATTTTGGCATACATGAATGTTCCCAATGGTGTGGTAAACATTGTCTTCTCTTAATCGTTAGGGTGCACCACAATATGATTCTATCCTGAGAAACCATCCAACATTGACATCTTCTAAGAACCTACTACCTTCTCTAAAATTTGATCCATTTTAGGCAATGGGTAGTTGTCTTTTAGAGACACCTTATTCAGATTCCTGAAATCCACGCACAACCTGATTTCTCTGCTCTTTTTCCGAACTAGCACCATATTTTCCACGCATTTGGAAAACCTCAGGGACACTATGATTTTGGCTTCAAATAATTTCTTTACTTCTTTTTCTATCAATGGTAACAACATAAGGTTTATCCTTCTTAATTTCTTTTTTAATGTCTTGTGATCTTATTTGATTGGGATGACATGTTGGATTATACTGGTATCATAAAATTTCAGCTCATCATAACTCCTTGAAAAAAAATCAGGGAATTCTTTCATTAATTTGACATACCTCTCTTTGACTTCAGGGCTGAGCTATCTGGACAGCTTCATGATCTTTGGATCTTTTGGAGTCTCAATATTGCAGTCTTCCACATTCCCTTCATTTACTGTGATCTTAGGACTTCTTGCCACAACATTGTTATCAATTTTTTTTTCCAATGGGACCAGACCTTTGGGGATGATGTTAATATTTAGTTGAATGATATCTCTGCCAACAATCTGATCGTCAAAATATCATTCTTTTGTGAAAGCAGTTGCATCCACCTCCTCTTCACAGTATTCACCATCAATGTTTAAATTCTCGAACTCATTCTCCATTTTTAGGAAGCTTTCTATTTGTTTGTCATCCTCAAAAAATTTCCAGTGCTTCATATTATTTGGTATTGCTAGCCTATACTTGACCTCAACCTTGTATCTTTTTTCAGGGAAAATCGAAACTCTGAAAACTGCTGCTAAAGTAGCCAAGGCATCAACAACTTGATTTTGTTCTCTTGGAATTGCTAAAAGATTACATTCTGGAAACTTCTCAAGGAGGTCTAGTACCATATTTCTATAAGCCCTCAATTTGGGGTGTATTGCTTGGTATATGCCTTTGGTTTGATTTATAATTATCTCAGAGTCTCCATGTACAACAATTTGTTTGGCACCCAATTCTTCCAAAACTTTCAACAACAATATTAATGCTTCATATTCAACCATGTTATTCTTGCATTCAAACACAATATTATAAGAACATAATTTGGAGTCTCCTTCAAGATGATTGATCCATACGCCAACTCCAACTCCTTCTTTGCATGCAACCCCATAGAAATTCATTTTCCATATCTAATCCTCTACATCATCTTGCTTCTCTGAAAATTCTTCTATATGCTGGTCAGGATTGTCTTTGTTATCCATAATGATTTATGTTTCCTCTTCTTCGGAGCACGGGTCATTGAAGAAAATAGAATACCCCAATTTAGTTTTTACTGAATATATAGGATGATTGCTAGGATGTGATTTGTTGTTGACCATGTATTTAAGAAAAACCTCTATATACAATCTTTTGTCTTGACCAAAGATAGGAATAGTGGCATATGACATGTCCATCTGGAGGGTTCCCTTTAATTTTGTAGCCCATGACCTCGACAACATCATACCAAATTTTGGAGGGATATCAGTGACCACTACGTCCATCACCATATTCTTTGCGAGGATTTGTGCCAAATATACCACCAGATCTTTGATCAGCCTGAGGCATTTCACCGTTCTTGAATTGAAAGAGAACATATCTTTATAAGGTCTTGTGACATCGAGACCCAATTGGTCCATGAGCACTTTGGGCATCAAGTTGTGAGATTCTCTCGAGTCCAACATGACATTGTGTAGAGTCATGTCGTGGATTTTCAAACTGACATAAAAAGGAGGCACTTCTTCATTTTAATGGATTTCTTCTTCTATTGGCCCAAATAAAATGGCTAGGTGATCATATTGTACGTTCAAGGTATCAGAGGTTTTCCCCATATTAACCATCCTAATGATCTAATTTTTGTACTTGCTATTCTTGATTAATTCATTAAATGGTACATAAATTTTGATCTTATCCATCTCACTTTCAAAATTAAAAGAGGATGAAGTCTTCTCTACATCTTTGGTGACCATTTCTTTCCTTTCTTCTAATATCTTCTTCTGGGGTTCTTCTTTCTGCTTTCCCTTTTCTACAGTACCCTTTGCAATAGAATCCTTCCCAGTACATTCCTTTGCAGCTGAATCCTTTTTGGGCTGACTTGCAGAAGGTATGTTACTCTGAGTTTCTTTGGTGGGATTTCCCTTTGGAGGGTTTGGAGGTACCTTTTGATTTGGAAGGTTATATTTTCTTTATAATTGCATGATGTCATTTTGCAATCCTATCTCGTAATCTTCCCTTTCTACTGATACCATTTCCTCTTCATCATGAAAAAATATCTCACTTGCATCCATGAAATGGTCGTGTTCTTCTTTATTCAAAAACACTTATGTTTCTTTATCATCATAGAAGTTCATGTTGTCTTCAAAATATCCATCATAATTTTGATCTATATAATTATTTTGAAAAGGAGGCCTTATTTGTTGATCTCCTTGATTTCCTTGATTTCCCCGATTTCCCCGATTTGCTTGATCTTCTTGATTTGCTTGATTCCCTTGGTTCCTTTGCTCTCTTTGTCTAACATGTGGAATTGTTGGTCTCCTTGGATTTATGGGTGGAACATCATCCTATTCTCTAGGGTTGGCCCTATTTCCCAGGGCCATTCTCTCCATCATTCTTTCCATGTTTCTCATTATCGCTTCAAATCTTTCCTTTGATGTTTGTGATGTTGAAGTCTATGCTTTATCCTGAGTTTTGTTTGTGTCTTTGCCAGAATTAGTTTTCATCTTCCCTAAATCCATTAGGTTCACTTCATCCTCTATGGCATTAGTCATCATATCATCCAATGTGGCAGATCTTTGTTCTCTTAATAATAAAGCAAAGTCTCTTTCAAAAGAATCAACATATTTGAGTTGAGCAACTTTTTGGGGGGTTTTACCTCAACAGGAATTGCATTATAGATCTTCTTGAATCTGGATGAAAACTCCTGCACTGTTTCATTAGGTGATCTCTTCATGTTGTTGTAATAGGTCAACAACTCAAGGGGATTTTTCTTATCCTCCCATTTTGCAAGGAAGCTTGTCTCAAAAGCTTCAGAATTTGTGATACTTGCTAGTGGAAGGGATTTGAACCACTTCCTCACTTCTCCTGCAAGAATTTGTGTAAACAACCTCATCTTCACATCTTCAAAGTCCACCTCTTCCAATTCTATGAAATCATTAAACTAGTTTCAATGTTTTTGAGTTGATATGTTACCTTCAACATCATATAGTTTGATCCTTAGGTTGTAATCTTGAGGCAAATCATGTAATTGAGCAGGTAGTATAAGGGGAGAAAATATGGCTACCATAACTGTTGTGAGGGGTCGAAGTGGCTATTGTTTCTGAGTGGGGATCACTAAAGGCATGGCATATGCAGCTAGAATCAAATCTTGGAATCTCTTTTCGTCACAGATGGTCTTGCTTAAACAAGATTCAGACTTAGTTCTGAATAGGATTTGCTCAAATTTTACATCAAACTCGAGGTATTCAATGCTAGTCACTCCGTCTTTGGGAAAAGACAGATATAGGTCTTGATGAAACAAATGGGTTGTTGGATTTTCTTTTCTTTTACGTACAAGATATTCAGGGTCAGACACAGGGATTGCAACTTTTGGGTTTGGGTTGCTCCTGGTGTGGATTTTCTTAGGAGCCATGATTTCTATCTCCTACGGTGTGGTGGAATTGGTCTCTAAGTAATGGAGTCACCAAGGTAAAAACAATCTCATCCAATAAGGTATTTGATCCACTATCACCCTCAGGGATCAAACTAAAGATTTAAGTCATTTTTCCCAAGGAATATTTTTCAATTTCGTCCGCAGCAGTGCCAGAATGTTAGCACTCTGTAAATTTTGTCCAGTTGATAGAAAAATGACAGAGGTAATTGATTCAACCAGATTTAGAGATGAGGCACTATCCTACTCAACTCAGAGAGGTCTCTCTCATGTCACTTGATATTTATTTGGAAATAGATGTCTATATTTGGTTTGTTTTGGGGGTTTTTAATAAAGTTGTTGGCAATGAAGGGGGGGAACACTCAGGGCTATGGAGTCAAAATTATGAAAGTGAATGAATGAAAACAATGTTCAGATGGTATAACTCTCCACAGGATAAAGTCTAAATGAGGCGATGAATCTAAGTTATATTTGAATTTAAGTAGAGTGTAGGAAGATAAAGAAAACAAATATCTGCATCAGAGAATTACTGAATTGAATTCTAAATTTGTTAAGAAGAAAATTACATGGTTTAAATTGCTTAAGCCAAGAGCATCACAAGGTGAATTTTGGACCTTTAACTATCCAATTTAAACAAAAGATAGTGCAAATAGAAATAAAGAATCATAGGAAATACATACGATGAGAGAAGACAAAACTCATATAACCACCATGTCATTGGCATTCCTGTGAAACTTTACTTTGTACGGGGCACCAATATTCTCATAATGCATCTTGATTTCAGACACTTTATCATCATCTGCTATTGCTATATTAAACATCTTTCTTTCCACATCCCTGATTGAGAATAGGGAAGCCTTATGCTGGAATATTTTCTCTACCTCAGGCAACAAGTCACTTATTTCACTATTGGCCATCCCTTCACAACATATTGGTTCATTAAGTCCTCTTTGGATTGATAGACTTCCCTAGGTGTCTTGCTAAATATATGTTTCTTGTTGCTGAAAACCCTTTAGCTGCTTTCACTTTGTGGCTTGCTTCCTATACTAGCCTCTTTGTTCTTGGTTTCACCTTCCACCATTTCCATGCTCATTTTCTTTTTAGGATCTTCTTCTTCCAGGTCCACCACTTGAGAGGATAGTGTAATTTTAATTTTCTTGAGAATATTTTGCTGACTACTGGCACCCAGTGCCTCTAAACTAGTCCTTTTATTATAAACACTCATTTTTTTAGCTTTGACAACTAACCTAGGGGAAGGTTTTTGTGTAGGGTTCTTCTAAAGGGATACCTCTGTTTTTTTTGTTTGTTCATGTTGCAAAGTGACCTCCATATCTGCACAGGTTTCCAGATTAGCTAGCTTATCAAATCCTTCAACATGCTCATGCTCTTAGGGTCCCTGTCTGCTCATCAATATTCTCTTTGATATGATGTGATGCAGATCATATTTCCTCCCTTGTAACTTTGTAAACATGAATTCATTGATTTTGTATTGGATCTAAGGTAAACATGACCTATTTTTTACCACAAAGGGTCTTACCATAAAATGAAATTTCAAGCTAGATGCCTTGTGCGCTTTCAGAAAATGCTTTGTCTGTGAAATGATCCTTTGTCTAATGAACTCTAGGGAAAATATTATGGGAGTCATAAATAATGGTAAAAGGTAAGGTCCTTCTTGATAGCCATATACCCAAATCACAGTAGATTTTCTGAACAACATCCAACATCCCACCCTACTCTCTGGATTTGGTTGTAAAAACTTTTCATTTATTCTAGAACCCTTGGTAGGTCCGTGTTGAAGAGAAAATTGTGTGCCCTGGACATGATATTATTGATAAAGATAAGCATGGTAATACTTTTACATTTAGTCGAGATGAATGTGGTTTCAGGGAATTCCGTCTTGTTCGATTCCAGGAACATTCTCAACAAGTGCATGTAGTATCTGAAGTGTCTCAATGAATTAAAATTAACTAGATGTTGATGCATATTATCAATGACGAACTTGTCGAAATAGATACAAACCGACTGACTAGACTCTGACATAAAAAAGGTCAACAAGAAACCCAATATGACTTCTACTACAAACTTGTCGTTATCCAACCCTAAAATTTGGCTAAGCAGGGAACAATCCCACTTGTAACACCCTGTTTCCCCCAATTTGTAATTAATCATAAAGTAGGAATTACTATGCTAATGCATGAGGAAAATGTAAATGTATTATTGTTTGAGTTGCCAATAAATGACTATGGGGGTGAAGACTTGAAAGTACTGGCCATTATATCACTAGAGGAAGAATGTGAAAACTATAAGAGAGGGTTCATGTATCAAATAACCCCAAATATCCCTTGATAAGGATGACAAGCCTCCTTCGAATACCAAGGAAAGAAAATTAATCAATGAAGAAAGGACTGGTGGTTGAATCACCAACCACCCCCATGAATGGAAACATGGGTTGTCAGTCTAAAGTACCACAGGGACTTGCAGACCCAAGCTTCCTTCTGCCAGAAGGAACCGGATAGGTTGAAAAAACCTTCCCAAGTAAGAGGGACACACACATGGGAAAGGGAGTGATCCGGATTATTTTTGGCACGAAATGAGAGCGGAGATATAATAAAGAAATGCACAGAGATATCGCGTATATCCAGTAATATAACAGAAATATATCAGAGATGCAACCATAAACACAGAGATACAGTAATACACGATTTC
>ML779083.1:873108-889686 GCA_009831015.1 Picea engelmannii | reverse complement strand
GCATACGATCTCCGTTTTAGGCGTGTGATAGCTCGTTGGAAAGGTATCATCGAGGAGATTCATTTTGGGGCCTCAATTATGCCTTCGGCTATCATTGAGAACCTCGATCGCGAAAAAACTTCATTTAGGCCCTCAAAATGGCCTCGGAAGTGAAAACCTGCTAAAAATAGTAAGTTGCCAAAATGGCCAGAAAATTGTTTTGAGCCATTTGGAAAATGTGGGTGGCCCCCGATATCCACCTGGATCAGGGAGGCACCAGACGAGGGCGAAAGCTCACAAGGGAGAGGTGTGAAGCTCTCCAATGAATCATGAATAGAAGGCCATGAGCTTGATGTCGAAGAGCATCTGAGAAACCTCACCGAGGCCACAACTGAGTGAGAAATCTCTGAGTTGCAGAAAACAGGACCCGAACAGAAGCTGAAACAGAGAGAGAACCATCGAGAACTGTGAGAATTCCCTAGTGATATCATGGCTTGGCATAGGGGTGGCTAGAGTGCTAAGAATGAATGCCTCTGATCCTATGGTCAAGTGGAAGGACAAACACCCACAGTCAGTTGGTTGGTGACAACCTGTAATAGATAAGTGATTTCCTACCTTGTGTAACTTAGCTGTGACTGTGTATGAATTGGTTATACTGTGCATGCTTTCAGGGATGTGAATGAATGCTTAATGGATATACTGTATCCCTTCTATTTCTGCTTGGTTGTATAATTAGGCAAGTAAGGAATTATATGGGTTGGACATGAATTGTTCTCATAAATTCTAGAGTTCTATGGCATCTTAAGCTAGAGCCACGAACTGTGAGCTCGTCGACCTTAGGTGTAGTCACATGTACAATGGTTTAGTCACCTAGTCATTTTGAGTCCCTTGGAGGATGGAGTTTGTTAAGCTCATGAGAGGTAGTGCCGATCTGCACAGGACCTCTGCGATCAAATAGAACCCTAGAACCCCTTCATGAATAGTTGTATTGAAGAATCTTCTAAGAGTCAAGTCCAGGAGACAGAGCGCAAATCTCTCAAGTCTTTCATAGATGACAAAGCTCAGGAAGGATAGAGAGTTTCAAATACTGAAGGAGAGTACCCTTTCGTTTGTTGGATGAATGGATGGGATCCTTTCGGGGGATCTGAGGTATGTCATGACCGTTAGATTGGAGGAAGGAACGAAGGTGTTAATGCCTCGACCCCTTTCAGCCTTTGCAAGTAGTGAAGGAATCGGGACCGTAGATCCAAGGATCTGACAGAGCCCCAATGACCATCGATCTTAGCCTTTGTATAGGAAGGAGAGTAGAATTTCGCTGACTCGTGACTTGGAGTGGTCAAGGGTAGGATTGCATGAACTCATGATTCACAAGATCCCGACGTGATTGTGACCGTTGGATCTAGTCCATGAGAGAACCGTGGGATCATAAATTTGTGGTTATCACCTATCGGGGGTTCAAAACTTGAAAGAATTTCTTTTCAACTATAGAAGTTGTGAAGTGTCGAGCATCGAGGGCTCATGCGAACATGTGTCACCTATGTTAGGTGGGGACCACATGGTTGACAGGTGGCATTACAACAAGCACCCAGAGAAAGGTGGGAGCGGGTGACAAGTGATGGACACATGTCACCTGGGAAAGAGTCAACCCATTGTTGACTTATCGTATCTTAGGAATTCGTGAAGAAATAGCATGAGGGCTCAACACTCCAACTTGCGAAGTCATGAGATGCGAGTAGCACTAGTATTTAGCTTAGGAAGTAGGTGACCCGTTGTTGACTTATCGTGGCTCAGGGTTTCACAGGATGAAGAAGTTGCACCCTGATCGCTAAGGCTGCGAAATGTTGAGAGACGAGGTCACGTGCGATGGGTGGTAGTGGCACAGCTCGTGAGAAGAGTACAACGGAGGAGACAAGTGGCATGTGAGCATCACTTTGGAAGATCCCACATAGATTTGACCTCTCGCATCTTGGGATTTTGCAAAGGAGGAGCACAAGGGCTCAACACCTCAACTAGCGAAGTTGCGATTAGTGCTAGTGTTTTGGCCTAGCCTACGATTACATGTAGCAGGCACTAGTGAGGAAGGAGCCATACCCATATCGCATATCGAGTATCAACATTTGGAGAAAGAGGATTCGAGAGCCTTGACTCCCAACTCGTGAGCTGCGAAAGGCACTTGCACTAAGGCCAGGTGGTGGTCGCTTGGAGGAGGATAAGGGAAGTGATGGTCTATGCTAGGCCCCATAGAAGTCTTGGGGATTCTGTCCCTAAAAAAAAGGACGAAAAATTCATTATGTCGTAGTGGGTGTGTTACAAATTGGTATCAGAACATGGTTACAACACTTGGCCTACTTGGGCTCATGTATGAGCCATGTAAAGAGACATTGTTATCTGCATTTTCTCTTTAAGAAGAAGGACCGCAGAATGAAACTGTAAATATGGAATTTCTTTAACCTCTCTGTTAAAATGGTAACTACTCTTATAGGAGTAGGAATGCATTGATTAGTATTACTGATAAGACCTGAGTGTGAATAACAGAGGTGGAATGAATTGTGCTATGAAGCTGCACGAGCCAGACACGGGACATGAACTGAGTTGTTCTGTTATAGTGTGACAATGGATACCTACTAAAGAAGGTAGAGTCTCTTGCAATTGAGATGGCAAGTTAGGTAAGAACTTAAGATCCAAATGAAGAACTCCTTCATGATTTGGGATATCTAGTAAGGACTGGTAGGATCCTTAGAAAGTTATAATTACTGCATTATTAAAAGACTAAACCCTGAGCATATAACTCCTCATGATTGAGAGGACTGATGAAAATAGATAGGGTCAGATTACCTAACCTATAATGGTTAGAATAAAAAACAAGGATAATCTATTTAAGAAAGATTAAGAGGAGTCCTTTGGGACTGTTGCTAATTCCCAAGAGTGACCCTTGTTGGTTGTTCCCATAAAGAAAGGGTAACATCTGTATGAGTTATGACTACAAGATTAGTCCTGTAAGTAACTTAAAAGATCAGAAGAGATAGTGGGGAAATTTGGTACACTGACCATGCGTATAGAATAAAGCTTGTGTTAAAGTTTGAAAACTCCAGAGGTTGAACGTGGAGTATACAAGGAGGAGTAGTGGTTTTAAGTCTTGAGAGGAAACACTTAGAAAAATTTTCTAAGTTTCGAAGAGTTGAAGCATTCAGAGAAAAATGAAGTTCGAAGAAAGAACAAGTATGGAGGATTGAGTGGAAGAAATCCTTCAGAAAAGAGTTTTGAAGATTGGATAGGATCAAGAGTCAATATCCATTCAGAAAGAACTGAAATTCTTCGAGTTGTTCGATCTTGGAGAAGTAGTGCACTGGTTAGTTGCAAGGAGATACCAGAATTTCGCAGAATCGAAGGGCTTGGAAGAGGCAATGAGAAATTCATGAAAAGATCATAGTCATTGATTAAGGAATGATCTGGACCATTGATTGTCTAGAAGAGAATTTCTCAATTTCAAGAATCGAGAGTTAAGGGGTGAAGACTCTGCCAGAGTCCCAAAAGGTGGAAAGACAGGATTTGGTTAGGACCGTTGATTGCCAAAGAGATCTGGACCATGGGATCCAGGCTGTCAGACCCTCGTGGATCAAAAGTTTTGGAAAACAGTGGGGAATTGTCCACGGATTCACTGAAACACGGGATCCCGACACATGTCTAGGAGTTGACCCCAGCTACCGAGCGAAGGTTCATGTGAATCAAAGAACCGAGAAAACCTTATCTTTGGTCTTTCAAGTTTTCGGATTTCGGGGATCGAAGAACCAGAGTTCCTTGCAACGTGAATCCCGAAATCATGAAATGTGAAGCACATTTTAGTTCGGATCGTGGTCACAGCCAGTGGTAGCATGAGGAGAAGGCGTGAGCTAGTATGATGAATACGCATGAGTTGAATGCATTGTGAAACTTCATAATAGGAAGCCTGATATTAATACCAGTAAGGTATAAATGATACTAAACATGCAAAGTAATGCACACATATGATGTAAGAGTATAGTTATAGGAATGATATGGTTTTTCCTGATGAGTGAAATATAAAGAAAGTATTGCTTTTGCCAAGATTGAAATAATACTATGGAGGCATAGCTGACTCCATTCTGGGGAGTCATGAAAGTTCTGTTCGAAATAATAGCTTGAGGGGAATGTATTCCATTTCCTTAGGAAGTGCCAATATAATTAGATGAAAGGGTAAATGAGCAAAGATGCTTTGTTGTCATAATAAGAGACAAATGATTACACCTTTGAGAATCACATGAGAAGGATTGTGAATGAATCTGAATTGACTAATCTTAACAATAAAGATGCATGTTTATATTCCTTAAGAGGAATATTTAGTAAAAAAAAAGAGCCAAAACTAACTCAAGGCTGAGGCCATCACAAATAGTGATGGATATGCAACAAGGAAGTTGCATGCCGAAGGAGTTCCTGGTGGAGGAAATGTGTAAGGACTTTGTCAGAAGGACAGAGTCACAACCCTAATAATTGTTGAAGGTTGGACAATGGGCTGCAAGGCCTATCCATATATATATAAGAATCCTGGATTACATTTTGAAAGAATCATGTAATTAATAGAAGTCTAACAACTGAATATTGACCATTCTGATAACCCAATGGAAGTGTGTAGGATGCACATGTTCATGATTCATTATAAGCAAAGAGTTGTTATTAAAGCATGTTGCAGTATCCCAAAAAGGGTTAGGGTGAGGACTAACCAAGGCTTCTCAGAAAAAGAGCAGTTGTGGAAACTAGTATAGTTGGTAAGAGGCAAGTAAATCCCTTGGGTATGATTAAATGGATAAACAAGTATGTTTAACTGATGAGGCTTGGCTGAAGTTGTGATTAAGAAAAGGCAGTGAGACCTTAGAGATAACTCGACTGGGATGAAAATCCCCAGGCGATGTAGAAAGAATTTGAAGAAGGGGAGAGCCCTCAATTCTTTCCTTGCCGTGCATTACATTTTCTATGGGATGAGAAAGCTAGTACGTTGATGAATGAAAAGGTATTGACACCCTAAGTAATAAGGATTGTTTTGCCGAAGATACAATCAAAATTTGTTTGTGTTGCACTTATGGAAACATTTGAGGATGTTTATGAGTTCGAACGTTATGATACATGCATTCGGTTTAATATTACGACTAATGTAATTGTGGCTATGATGATGCATGTTGTGTATAGAAATGAATTGGAGCTATTGAGGAAGAAAGTTGCCAAAAATGAGCAACCTCAATCAAAGGATGACTATGAGAAGATTCTTGTGGAATGATTATTGAAGGGACTTTAAAAGTCCCAATGGAGCACCATTGATGGGATAATATCAGAGAGAGAGTGCTAGCAGCCAAGAACCGATATAAAGATATTTGTGCCTATGTGGCACAAGGTATGAAGGGATTTAGTAGGAACCCCTTTTGAAATATTTTATTGTCTTAGTGTTATGCATAAACTTGAAAGGCAGTTGTATGCCTTGGATATCCAAGTAAGTTATGACTCAGGACAAAGAACCTGAATAATGGAGGTATCAACCTCTGGTAGTAAAAACTGTTTATAACCATTGGAAGAATTCATGAATTGATATGTCATGAATGCATTGACAATCAAGGAATGCGTAAAGGCATTCATGTGAAATTTTTGAGTTCATGTTTATTGATTTGGGATCATGATTGGCCCATAGCAGGCAGTATGGTCCTATTGTAAGAATGAACGAAAACAAATAAACCATATGAGGAAATGGTTGGTTAACTTCCAACATGCCATGGCCAAGAACCGATCATAAAGTGTGATGAACTTGAAAAACAATGCAAGAATTTATTGGGTATGAATGTGGCCATGGATATTGGCACAATTGTTAAAACCCTCTTTAAATGTTGAACTACGTTTTGAAAAAGTTTGGTATGTTGAGATGAAACTGACAATTGTTTGGTTGTGTAAAGAATGAATTGTAGGAAGCAAAGGGGTCTTAGATATGGCAGTGTTGTAAGTCCATAAGGAAGACTAATTGCCTACTGAGCCAAACTGCAAGGGATGGTATTTCCCTTTTTGAGAAAGTAATTTAATTGTTAAGTATGCACACTTCTGAAATTGTTGTGACGATGTTGTAAAGGTGCAATAAAATGTATATGCATGGAAAAGCTAACAAGTTGTTTGGCCGATTGAAGTGGAAAGTGCAGGAAACAAAGGGGTAATGGATATGGTGGCATTGTAAGCCCATAAGGAAAGCCAATTTCCTGTTGAGCCAAACCGTTATGGGAAGGAAATTCCCATAATTATGAATCTGGTTCATGTGCAGAACAAATATGAAAACAAGTCGCGAGATTGGAAAATCTGTGGGTGACAGATTTGCAATAAAATTTTGAAAGTTAAAATTTATAATGATGTCTCATGAATTTTATATACCTATGATATAGGTGGCAAGAAAAGACATGTCCAGAAAGAAATAGATGAAGGCTATCAAAGATGAAGATGATGAAAAAGGGCTACTGTTGAGCCATGAGAACCCTGTGATAAGTCATGATCACCTAAAACAAATTATGTTGAGGTAACACAAGCCAGAGGGACGCCTCGGCAGAGCAAGTCTGAGTGACGCCTCGCCTGCAAGACTCAATAGAGTCTCTAAAATTTTCCTGTGTGAGAAAACCTCGGCAGCACAAGATGGATCGCCTGAGGGACTGTATAAAATTGAAGGGGATTCCTAAGCCTGGTCCTAGAGGATGAGTGACTGCAAGGAAGAGTTTCTCTTATTAATTCTTGTAAACTATAGGGATCATGCACACAGCGAGTAGTTTCCCGTGCAGAAAAACCTTGGAAAGGAAAATGAAATCATGATAGCTCTTGTGAACTATTGAATTGGAATCATGTACCCAATGGGTATGTCAAGCAAAATGATGAGCAGGGATAAAAAAACTACTATGCAGATATAGATCCACAAACTGCACAGATAAGTACTGTGCTAGAATATGAAATTTTTTCTTTTTGAATTTTGAACAATAGTAAGATGTTTTCGCACAAAATTATGGTTAATATGCTTGTGTCCAAGAATTATTGAAGGCAGATGACGAAGACTCAGATCCCGAAAAAAGGACCTGACCGAGGATGAAGGTCAAGACTTTTGAAGTGACTAAATGAGAAAGGCATGATAGGTGTTTTTGAGAAAGAACACTGAGGACGGTGTTCCTTTAAGGGGGAGGGAATAATAACACCCTGTTTCCTCCAATTTGTAATTAATCATAAAGTAGGAATTACCATGCTAATGCATGAGGAAAATGTAAATGTATTATTGTTTGAGTTGCCAATAACTGACTGTGGGGGTGAAGCCTTGAAAGTACTGGCCATGATATCACTAGAGGAAGAATGTGAAAACTATAAGAGAGGGTTCATGTATCAAATAACCCCAAATCTCCCTTGATAAGGATGACAAGCCTCCTTCGAATCCCAAGGAAATCAAATCAGTCAATGAAGAAAGGATGGGTGGTTGAAACACCAACCACCCCCATGAATAGAAACATGGGTTGTCAGTCTGAAGTACCACAGGGACTTGTATACCTAAGCTTCCTTCTGACAGAAGGAACTGGATAGGTCGGAAAAATATTCCCAAGTAAGAGGGACACACACACGGGAAAGGGAGGCACCAAATGAGGGTGGAAAATCACAAGGGAGAGGAGAAAATCTCTCCAACAAATCACGAACAGAGGGCCACGAGATTGATGCTGAAGAGAATCTGAGAAACCTTTCTAAGGCCACAACCGAGTAAGAAAGCTCTGAGTTGCGGAAAACAGGACCCGAACAGAAGCTGAAATAGACAGAGAACCCTCAAGAAGTGTGAGAATTCCCTAGAGATATCATGGCTTGGCACAGGGGTAGCCAGAGTGCTAAGAATGAATGCCTCTAAGCCTATGGTCGGGTTGAAGGACGAACACCCACAGTCAGTTGTTTGGTGGCAACCTATAATAGATAAATGATTTCCTACCCTGTGTAACTTAGCTGTGACTATGTATGAATTGGTTATACTGTGCATGCTTTTAGGAATGTGACTGAATGCTTAATGGATATACTGTATCCCTTCTATTTTTGCTTGGTTGTATAATTAGGCAAGTAAGGAATTATATGGGTTAGAAATGACTTGTTCTCATAAATTCTGGAGTTCTGTAGCATCTTAATCTAGAGCCACGAACTGTGAGCTCATCGACCTTAGGTTTAGTCGCATGTACAATGGTTTACTCACCTAGTTGTTCTGAGTCCCTTGGAGGACAGAGTTTTTTAAGCTCATGAGAGGTAGTGTCGATATGCATAGGCCCTCTGTGATCAAATAGAACCCCATAACCCCTTCATGAATAGTTGTACTGAAGACTCTTCTAAGAGTCATGTCCAGGATACAAAGTGTAAAACACTCAAGTCTTTCATAGCTGACGAAGCTCAGGAAGGATAACGAGTTTCAAATACCAAAGGAGAGTACCCTTTCATTTGTTAGATGAACATACGAGATCCTTTTGGGGGATCTGAGGTTTGTCACGACCATTATATTGGAGGAAGGAATGAAGGTGTTAATGCCTCGACCCCTTTTAGCCTTTGCAAGTAGCGAAGGAATCAGGACTGTAGATCCAAGGATCTAATGGAGACCTATTGACCATCGATATTAGCCTTTGTATAGGCAGGAGAGTAGAATTTCACTGACTTACAACTTGGAGTGGTCAAGAGTAGGACTACATGAACTCATGATTCACGAGATAGTGATGTGATCGTGTCCATTGGATCCAGGCCATGAGAGAACCATGGGATCAGAACTTTCATGGTTATCACCTATCGGGGGTTCAGAACTTAAGAGAGTTTCTTTTAGACTGTAGAAGTCATGAAGTGCTGAGCAGCGAGGGCTCATGTGAACATGTGGCACCTCCGTTAGGTGGGGACTGTGTGGTTGATAGGTGGCATTAGAACAAACGCCCAGAGAAAGGTGGGAGTGGGTGACAGGTGATGGACACATGTCACCTAGGAAAGAGTCAACCCATTGTTGACTTATCATATCTCAGGAATTCACCAAGGAAGAGCTCGAGGGATCAACACTCCAACTCGCGAAGTCGCGAGATGCGAGTAGTGCTAGTATTTAGCTTAGGAAGCATGTGACCCATTGTTAACTTATCGTGGCTCGGGGTTTCGCAGGATGAAGAAGTTGCACCCTGATCGCTAAGGCTGTGAAACACCAAGAGCTGAGGTCACATGCGACGGGTGGTAGTGGAAAAATTCATGAGCATAGTACATCGAAGGAGACAAGTGGTGTGTGCACGTCGCTTTGGCAGAGCCCATGTAATGTTTACATCTCACATCTCGGGATTTTGCAAAGGAGGAGCACGAGGGCTCAACACCTCAACTAGTGAAGTTGTGATTGGTGCTAGTGTTTGGCCTAGCCTACGGTTACATGTAGCAAGCATGAGTGAGGAAGGAGCCATACCCATATCACATCTCGAGTATCAACATTTGGAGAAACAGGAGTCGAGAGCCTTGACTCCCAACTCGCAAGCTACGAAAGGTGCTTGCACTAAGGCCAGGTTGTGGTCGCTTGGAGGAGGAAAAGGGAAGGGATGGTTGCCGCTAGCCCCCATAGAAGTCTTGGGGATTCTGTCCCTCGAAGAAAAAGATGAAAAATAGATTATGTCATAGTGGGTGTGTTACAAATTGGTATCAGAGCATGGTTACAACACTTGGCCTGCTTGGGCTCATGTATGAGCTGCGTAAAGAGACATTGTTATCTACATTTTCTCTTTAAGAAGAAGGACCGTAGAATGAAACTGTAAATTGGGAATTTATTTAACCCCTCTGTTAAAATGGTAACTACTCTTATGGGAGTAGGAATGCACTGGTCAGTATTACTGATAAGACCTGAGTGTGAATAACATAGGTGGAATGAATTGTGCTATGAAGCTGCACGAGCCAGACAAGGGACATGAACTGAGTTGTTCTATTATAGTGTGACGATGGCTAACTACTAAAGCAGGTAGAGCCTCTTGCAATTGAGATGGCTGGTTAGGTAAGAACTTAAGATCCAAATGAAGAACTCCTTCATCATTCGGGAAATCTGGTAAGGACTGGTAGGATCCTTAGAAAGTTATAATTACTTCATTATTAAAAGACTAAACCTTGAGCATATAACTCCTCACAATTGAGAGGACTGATGAAAATATATAGGGTCAGATTACCTAACCTATAATGGTTAGAATTGACAACAAGGATAATCTATTTAAGCATGATTAAGAGGAGTCCTTTGGGACTGTTTCTAATTCTCAAGAGTAACCCTTGTTGGTTGTTCCCATAAAGAGAGGTTAACATCTGTATGAGTTATGACTATGAGATTAGTCCTGTAAGTAACTTAAAATCTTAGAAGAGATAGTGGGGAAATTTGGTACGCCGAACATGCGTATAGAATCAAGATTATGTTAAAGTTTGAAAACTACGGAGGTTGAATGCATAGTATACAAGGAGGAGTAGTGGTTTTAAGTCTTGAGAGGAAACACTTAGAAAAAGTTTCTAAGTTTTGAAGAGTTGAAGCGTTCAAAGGTGAAGCATAGAAAACTGAAGTTCGAAGAAAGAACAAGTATGGAGGATTGAGTGGGAGAAATCCTTCAGAAAAGAGTTTTGAAGATTGGATAGGATCGAGAGTCAAGATCCATTCAGAAAGAACTGAAATGCTTCGAGTTGTTTGATCTCGGAGAAGTAGCGCATTGGTTAGTTGCGAGGAGATACCGGAATTTCACAAAACCAAAGGGCTTGGAAGAAGCAATGAGAAATTCGTGAAAAGATCATAGTCGTTGATCAAGGAGTGATCAGGACCATTGATCATCCAGAAGAGAATTTCGTAATTTTGAGAATCGAGAGTTAAGGGGTGAAGACTGTGCTAGAGTCCCGAAAGGTGGAAAGCTGGGATTCGGTTAGGACCATCGAGTTCCAGAGAGATCTAGACCATGGGATCCAGGTTGCCGGACCCTCATGGATCAGAAGTTTTGGGAAATGGTGGGGCATTGTCTATGGATTCACAGAAAAACGGGATCCCGACGCATGTCTAGGAGTTGACCCCAGGTACCAAGTGAAGGGTCATGTGAATCAAAGAGCTAAGAAAACCTTAGCTTCGGTCTTTTGGGTTTTCGGATTTTGGGGATTGAAGCACCTTTTAGTTCAGATCATGGTCACCGCCAGTGGTCACGTGAGGAGAAGGCGTGAGCTAGTATTATGAATACCCATCAGTTGAATGTAGTGTGAAGCTTCATAATAGGAAGCCTGATATTAATACTAGTAAGGTATGAATGATACTAAACGTGCAAAGTAATGCACACGTATGATGTAAGAAAATAGTTATAGGCACAATATGGTTTTTCCTGATGAGTGAAATATAAAGCAAGTATTGAAGGAATACTATGGAGGCATAGCTGACTCCATTCTGGCGAGTCATGAAAGTTTTTTTCCAAATAATAGCCTGAGGGGAATGTATTCCATTTCCTCAGGAAGTGTCAATATAATTAGATGAAAGGGTAAATGAGCAAAGATGTTCTATTGTCATAATAAGAGACAAATGATTACGCCTTTGAGCATCACATGAGAAGGATTGTGAATGAATCTAAATTGAGTAATCTTAACAGTAAAAATGCCTGTTTATATTCCTTAAGATGAATATTTAGTAAAAAAAAAAAAAAAAAAAGGAGCCAAAACTAACTCAAGGCTGAGGCCATCACAAATACTGATGGTTATGCAACAACGAAGTTGCATGTCGAAGGAGTTCCCAGTGGAGGAACTATGTAAGAACTTTGTCAGAAGGATAGAGTCACAACCCTAATAATTGTTGAAGGTTGGACAATGGGCTGCAAGGCCTGTCCATATATATAAGAATCCTGGATTACATTTTGAAAGAATCATGTAATGAATAGAAGAATAACAACTAAATATTGACCATTCTGATAACATAATGGAAGTGTGTAGGATGCACATGTTCATGATTCATTATGAGAAAAGAGTTACTATTAAAGCATGTTGCAGTATCCCAAAAAGGGTTAGGGTGAGGCCTAACCAAGGCTACTCAAAAAAAGAGAAGTTGTGGAAACCAGTATAGTTTGCAAGAGGCAAGTAAATCCCCTGAGTATGATTAAATGAATAGACGAGTACGTTTAACTGATGAGGCTTGGTTGAAGTTGTGATTAAGAAAAGGCAGTGAGACCTTAGAGATAACTCGACTGGGTTGAAAATCCCTAGGCGATGTAGAAAGAATTTGAAGAAGGGGAGGGCCCTCAATTCTTTCCTTGCTGTGCATTATGTTTTCTATGGGATGAGAAAGCTAGTACATTGATGAATGAAAAGGTATTAACACCCTAAGTAATAAGGATTGTATTGCTGAAGATACAATCGAAATTTCTTTGTGTTGCACTTATGGAAACATTTGAGGATGTTTACGAGTTCGAACGTTATGATACATGCATTCGGTTTAATATTACGACTAATGTAATTGTGGCTATGATGATGCATGCTGTGTATAGAAATGAATTGGAGCTATTGAGGAAGATAGTTGCCAATGATGAGAAACCTCAATCAAAGGATGACTATGTGAAGGTTCTTGTGGAATGATTATTGAAGGGACTTTAAAAGTCCCCATGGAGCACCACTGATGGGATAATATCAGAGAGAGAGTGCTAGCAGCCAAGAACCGGTATAAAGATATTCGTGCCTATGTGGCACAAGGTATGAAGGGATTTGGTAGGAACCCCTTCTGAAATATTTTATTGTCTTAGTGTTATGCATAAACTTGAAAGGCAGTTGTATGCCTTGGATACCCAAGTAAGGTATGACTCAGGATGAAGAACTTGAATAATGGAGGTATGAGCCTCTAGTAGTAAACACTGTTTATAACCATCCGAAGAATTCATGAATTGATATGTCATGAATGCATTGACAATCAAAGAATGCGTAAAGGCATTCATGTGAAAATTTTGAGTTCATGTGTATTTTTTTGGGATCATGATCGGACTATAGTAGGCAGTATGGTCCTACTGTAAGAATGAAAGAAAATGAATAAACCATATGAGGAAAAGGTTGGTTAACTTCCAACACCCCATGGCCAAAAACCGGTCATAAAGTGTGACGAACTTGAAAAACAATGCAAGAATGTATTGGGTATGAATGTGACCATGGATATTGGCACAATTGTTAAAACCCTTTTTAAATGTTGAATTGAGTTTTGAAAAGTTTGGTATGTTGAGATGAAACTAACAATTATTTGGCTGTGTAAAGAATGAATTGCAGGAAGCAAAGGGGTCTTGGATATGGCAGTGTTGTAAGTCCATAAGCGAGACCAATTTCCTGTTGAGCCAAACTACAAGGGATGGTATTTCCCTTTTTTAGAAAGTAATTTAATTGTTAAGTATGCACACTTCTGAAATTGTTGTGATGATGTTGTAAAGGTGCAATAAAATGTATATGCATGGAAAAGCTAACAAGTTGTTTGGCCGATTGAAGTGTAAAGTGCAGGAAGCAAAGGGGTCTTGGATATGGTGGCATTGTAAGCCCATAAGGAAGGCCAATTGCCTGCTGAGCCAAACCGTTATGGGAAGGAAATTCCCATAATTATGAATCTAGTTCCTGTGTGGAACAAATATGAAAACAAGTCGTGAGATTGGAAAATCCGTGGGTGACAGATTTGCAATAAAATTTTGAAAGTTAAAATTTATAATGATGTCTCATGAATTTTATATACCTATGATACAGGTGGGAAGAAAAGACATGTCCAGAAAGGAACATATGAAGGCTGTCAAAGCTGAAGATGAAAAAGGGCTACTGCTGAGCCATGAGAACCCCATGATAAGTCATGATCGCCTGAAATAAATTATGTTGAGGTAACACAAGCCAGAGGGATTCCTCAGCCAAGCAAGTCTGAGGTATGCCTCGACTATAAGACTTGATAGAGTCTCTAAAATTTTCCTATGCGATAAAACCTCAGTAGGGCAAGATGGATCGCCCGAGGGACTGTATAATAGTGAAGGGGATGCCTGAGCCTGGGCCTAGGCCTGGAGAATGAGTGACCGCAAGGAAGAGGAGTTGTTATTAATTCTTGTAAACTATTGGGATCATGCACACAGTGGGTAGTTTCCTGTGCAGAAAAACCTTGGAAAGGAAAATGAAATCATGATAGCTCTTGTGAACTATTGAATTTGAATCATGCACCCAATGGGTACGTCAAGGAAAGTGATGAGCAGGGATAAAAAAACTACCATGTGGATACAGATCCACAAACTGCACAGATAAGTACTATGCTAGAATATGAAATTTTTCCTTTTTGAATTTTGAACAACAGTAAGATGTTTTCGCACAAAATTATGGTTAATATGCTTGTGTCCAAGAATTATTGAAGGTAGATGATGAAGACTCAGATCTCGAAAAAGGACCTGACCGAGGATGAAGGTCAAGTCTTCTGAAGTGGCTGAATGAGAAAGGCATGACATGTGTTTTTGAGAAAGAACACTGAGGACGGTGTTCCTTTAAGGAGGAGGGAATTGTAACACCCTATTTCCCCCAATTTGTAATTAATCATAAAGTAGGAATTACCATGCTAATGCATGAGGAAAATGTAAATGTATTATTGTTTGAGTTGCCAATAAATGACTGTGGGGGTGAAGCCTTGAAAGTACTGGCCATGATATCACTAGAGGAAGAATGTGAAAACTATAAGAGAGGGTTCATGTATCAAATAACCACAAATATCCCCTGATAAGGATGACAAGCCTCCTTCGAATCCCAAGGAAAGAAAACCAGTCAATGAAGAAAGGACCAGTGGTTGAATCACCAACCACCCCCATGAATGGAAACATGGGATGTTAGTCTGAAGTACCACAGGGACTTGTAGACCTGAGATTCCTTTTGACATAAGGAACCAGATAAGTCGACAAAACCTTCCCAAGTAAGAGGGACACACACACACGGGAAAGGGAGGCACCAGACGAGGGTGGGAGCTCACAAGGGAGAGGCTCGAATCTCTCCAATGAATCACAAATAGAAGGCTGTGAGATTGATGCCGAAGAGCATTTGAGAAACCTCACAGAGGCCACAACCAAGTGAAAATCTCCGTGTTGCAGAAAATAGAACCCAAACAGAAGCTGAAATAGAGAGAGAACCCTCAAGAATTGTGAGAATGCCCTGGTGATATCATGGCTTGGCATGGGGGTGGCTAGAGTGCTAAGAATGAATGCCTCTAAGCCTATGGTCGGGTGGAAGGATGAACACCCATAGTCAGTTGGTTGGTGACAACCTGTAATAGATAAGTGATTTCCTACACTGTGTAACTTAGCTGTGAATGTGTATGAATTGGTTATACTATGCATGCTTTCAAGAATGTGAATGAATGCTTAATGGATATGCTGTATCCCTTCTATTTTTACTTGGTTGTATAATTAGGCAAGTAAGGAATTATATGGGTCAGACATGACTTTTTCTCATAAATTCTGGAGTTCTGTAGCGTCTTAAGCTAGAGCCATGAACTGTGAGCTTGTCGACCTTAGGTGTAGTCACATGTACGATGGTTTACTCACCTAGTCGTTCTGAGTCCCTTGGAGGATGGAGTTGTTTAAGCTCATGAGAGGTAGTGTCAATATCCACAGGCCCTTTGTGATCAAATAGAACCCCAAAACCCCTTGATGAATAGTTGTACTGAAGACTCTTCTAAGAGTCAAGTCTAGGAGACAGAGCACAAAGCTCTCAAGTCTTTCATAGCTGACGAAGCTCAGGAAGGATAGCGAGTTTCAAATACCGAAGGAGAGTACCCTTTCATTTGTTAGATGAATGGACGAGATCCTTTCGGGGGATCTGAGGTCTGTCATGACCATTAGATTGGAAGAAGGAATGAAGGTGTTAATGCCTCGACCCCTTTCATCCTTCTTAAGTAGTGAAGGAATAAAGACCGTAGATCCAAAGATCTGACGAAGCCCTATTGAACATCGATCTTATCCTTTGTATAGGAAGGAGAGTATCATTTCGCTGACTCACAACTTGGAGTGGTCAAGGGTAGGACTGCATGAACTCACGATTCATGAGATCGTGATGTGATCGTGACTGTTGGATTCAGGCCATGGGAGAACCGTGGCATTAGAACTTTCGTGGTTATCACCTATCGGGGGTTCAGAACTTAAGAGATTTTCTTTTCAAATGTAGAAGTCGCAAAGTGCCGAGCACCGAGGGCTCATGAAAACACGTAGCACCTCTGTTAGGTGGGGATCGCGTGGTTGACAGGTGGCATTACAACAAGCGCCCAGAGAAAGGTGGGAGTGGGTGACAGGTGATGGACACATGTCACCTGGGAAAGTGTTAAGCCCTAATATTGGCTCATTACCCCTTAATTGGGGCATATTAGATTAGTAATGCTATTTTATTTATGTCAGATTTAGGCCATTAGTGTAATTTAGATTAGTAATGTTATTTTAATTATGTTGGCTTTAGACCATTATTTGTAATTATACCTCCTAGTATCCTATATATACCAAGGAGACATTTTCATTTTGAATCATCTTGTACTTGAACATTTAAGTGGGGTAAAAGGAGGTTGCCCCCTCGAAGAGGCTTATT
>ML779083.1:855594-868600 GCA_009831015.1 Picea engelmannii | reverse complement strand
ATGTCCCTCAAGCAAGCCAAGAAGGATAATAAATTATCACCAAAGTACTATGGCCCTTATAAGGTGTTGCAAAATATTGGTACTATGGCATACAAATTGGAGCTGCCTACATCTTCACGAGTACACCCCGTTTTCCATGTTTCATGCTTAAAGAAGGTTATAGGCGACAAGATCCCAGTTCAAACTATATTGCTAGAACTTGACAAGGAAGGAAAAATCATATTGGAACCTGAAGCTATCACTGACACAAGAATTCACCAACTGAGGAATAGATCCATTTCAGAGTATCTCATTAAATGGAGGAAACTATTGGCTGAATATTCCACTTGGGAAGATGAGTCTTTTATACATAAGCATCCAGAGTTACTCAAGTGTTGTGGACAACACTTGTCTCAAGGGGAGGGGCATGTTAAGCCCTAATATTGGCTCATTACCCCTTAATTGGGGCATATTAGATTAGTAATGCTATTTTATTTATGTCGGCTTTAGGCCATTAGTGTAATTTAGATTAGTAATGTTATTTTAATTATGTCGGCTTTAGGCCATTATTTGTAATTATACCTCCTAGTCTCCTATATATACCAAGGAGACATTTTCATTTTGAATCATCTTGTAATTGAACATTTAAGTGGGCTAAAAGGAGGTTGCCCCCTCAAAGAGGCTTATTATCTGAAATTATCTCTTTTTCAAGGCGTTGAGTACTTTTCTTGAGGTTTTTCTATGCTATATTGATGTTTGGTTCTTAACAGAAAGAGTCAAATCATTGTTGACTTATCGTATCTCGAGAATTCACGAAGGAGGAGCATGAGGGCTCAACACTCCAACTCACAAATTCACGAGATGCGAGTAGCGCTAGTATTTATCTTAGGAAGCGGGTGACCCATTGTTGACTTATCGTGTCTTGGGGTTTCATAGGATGAAGAAGTTGCACCCTGATCGCTAAGGTCGCAAAACACCAAGAGTCGAGGTCACGTGTGATGGGCGGCAACGACACAGCTCATGAGCAGAGTACAATGGAGGAGACAAGTGGCGTGTGTGCATCGCTTTGGCAGAGCCCACGTAATGTTGACCTCTCGCGTCTCAGGATTTCGTAAAGGAGGGGCACGAGGGCTCAACACCTCAACTAGTGAAGTTGAGAGTGGTTCTAGTGTTTGGCCTAGCCTATGGTTACATGTAGTAGGCACTAGTGAGGAAGGAGCCATACCCATATCGCATCTCAGGTATCGGCATTTGGAGAAAGAGGAGTTGAGAGCCTTGACTCCCAACTCATGAGCTGCAAAAGGCACTTGCACTAACGCCAGTTTGTGGTGACTTGGAGGAGGATAAGGGAAGGGATGGTCTGCTCTAGGCCCCATAGAAGTCTCAGGGATTCTATCCCTCGAAGAAAAATATGAAAAATTCATTATGTCGTAGTGGGTGTGTTACACCACTGAAATTCAATAATCATAATGTTTACATTGATAGGTAATGACACTTTCAGAATGGTGTTCAGGTTTGACAATGGTTTGCAGAAACATGGTTTTTACTTCTGAGGGGCATTCTCTATAGACTGCGATCATTTTCTCTTCCTCGAAGGGATCTGACACTGTAGAGGAAGACTCTGGTATACTGAGGGTGTGTCAAAGTGACAGACTATCTATTTCACATAAAACCTCTGAGTCTACCTTATTCAAAATGACATTTTCTACCTGCAAATATTGCTCTGCACACCAGCCTACGAACTCAAGGAACAAGAAAACTACTTCTAAGACATAAGAGGTAATGTAGGCTTGGGCCGCTTCGAGGAAGGGTATCCTCTTTCCAACATTATCTAACAAATTTGATCTGAACACAAAAATGGGTGAGACTGTTATTTCTGTGTCAAAAACATCAAAGTCCCTCTCAACTAGGGATTCTTCTCTAGAGGCAAGGTATTTATCAGTTATGGATAAAATTATAGGGTTAGTAGCCATGAAGAAAAATACCTGTTAAGTGATGAAGAAAGAACAAATCTGATCCAATTGTGAGCTTCTGTTTCGAATGGATGGTTTGCGGAAATTTTCAAACATTCGAGTTCTTTGAAATATTATAGAATAATTACCTGGGACCCTCCTTTTATATGCTTTATTCGATATCGGGGATTCCTAGAAAATGGTCTTGAGTAGAATTCTTTTCACCTCAATGTGCCTCTAAGGGTGCCACGAGTTCAGGAAATTAAACCATGGTGTTTTCCCCAACCTACCTTGCAAGATTATCCTCTACGCTACTTCACTACTCGATATGTGCCTCGGTCGTCGATATGGTCCGCTCTAAGATCTACAGTCCACCGTGCCTCAACAAATTTGATATCAGGGGTTGGAAAGAACGATGTCAGGTAGACCTCTTTTTGCCCCAATGTACCTTTATATGCATCACACATCCACAGAAGGAAACCGTGGTATTTTCCCCGGACCACCCTCACATAATTAAACCTCGTGCTATTTCTTTGTCTAATATGGATTTTAGCTGTTGATCTGGGCAACTTCAAAATCTATGGTCTATTGGGTTCTATCTTTCACTTCTCTACTATATTTTTCCATATGCCACCATATGTGAACTTATCCTATAAACTATCAGGTTTCTACAGCGATGTAGCTCTTCGCTAAATTTTCGAGACTTGAATTCCATCTGAAAATTGTTATAGTGATAACATAGGCTCCAACTGGGGATGCTATCCTCCCTGCGAGGTATAAAAGAACTGTAGAATAATTTCCTACCCATTGGGCTGCAGTTTTATTCATGCAATCCGAATTAGTTGGTTTTATTTAAAAACTCAAAATCGACCTAGCATAGCTCAGGGCCTTCACCTCGGGCTTCAACTATGCTATTTTTATTCCAACTCTTTTATGTGCAAAGAAAAACACAAATCAATTATGTACAATGAATGGCGGGGTGATGATTAAACAATATAATGCTTGAGGAACCTACCATTCACAGGCCCTCCTCTACTGATCTCTCCATTACTCTCCTGTAACAAGCAGGCATTTCTCCCACAATATGCTGCAATTTTGAATGGGCCCAACCATAGGTGATCAAATTTCCCATGTTTTCCCTTATCTTCATTTCTGGCATCCCATTCTTGTACCCAGTCTCTTGGTTTGAAGTCATCTACCTTGGTGTGTCTGTCGAAAGCCTCTTTGATCTTGTCTTGGCACAACTGGGCATTAAGGAAATCCCTTTCTCTAGTCTGTTGTACACTGATGAGTTCATCCACCCTTCTTCATGTGGCATCTGTCTCCGCATCTTTCTCCTACAACAGTCTCATTACCAACAACCCCAATGTAGTAGGAAAAAATTCTTCAGTGCCATAAACGATTTGGAAAGGGAACATTGCTATGGACCTCTTAGGGGATATTATGTCGGCCCATAGTGCATGAACGCGCTTTTTGTGCCATGCCTTTTTATTCTCTTGCTACAATTTTTTGATGATTCTGACTAAGATTTTATTCGAAAACTCAACCAATCCATTCCCTTGAGGGTAGTATGATGTGGAATGACCAAGGGTGATATTGTAATCACTGCAAAAGTTTTCTATTTTCTTGGATTTGAAAGCTACTGCATTGTCTATTATAATCTTGATTGGGAATCCAAATCTAGATAGAATATTGTCTTCTAAGAATCGAATGATAACATCATCTGTAGCCTACCTGGTGGGAACTACCTCAATCCACTTAGTGAAATAATATGTTGCTATCAGGATCCATTTATGTTGAGCTGAGGATTGTGGATGTATCTCCCCTATAAATCAAGGCCCCACTGTCTGAAAGGAGCTTCCACTGAAATGGGTTTTAAAGGCAGAGACTGCAATTTTCCTTTCCCATTGAAGTTTTGACATTCATGGCACTTTGAAACCTCTTTATAAACATCATAGAAAATTCTAGGCCAATAAAATCCAGCCCTCAAAATTTTATGCATAGTTGTCTTCCAATAATGATGACCTCCACAGTCACATTTATGGAACTCTCTGTTTGTTTTCTCTTCTTCTTCTTCTATCAAACAGGTCAATAAAATCCCTCGTGGATATTTCCAATATAGAAATTCATTCACTATACAAAATTTTTGTTTCCTTCAATTTCAAGAATCCATCTTTTGTTTTACTGAACTCTGGAGGATCCTACAAATTGTTTAGCACAAAGATGATATATATATACCACGTAGAGTCAAGAAATTTTTGGGATATTTATGGAGTCGCCCTCTCTTCTTCTGTTGTATTGTCTAACAAGTATGAAATTAAGTTCATTCCCAAGAGTTCACAGTTTGTTTGTGCCGTCAACGTAGCAAGCCCCTCTCCTTTGATCAACTTGGTGGGTTTAATCTCCAGGTCATATTCTAATAGAATTTCTATTCATTTACCCCTCTTTCCTTCAAGATCGGGTTGTGTCAAGATGTCTTTCACTGAGCTACTGGGAACATAAGAAGTAGTATAGGAATGTAGGATGTACACTCTGAAATCTTTCAATGCCTTGACTAAAGCATATACTTGCTTCTCCATGATGTCATATTTCCAAGGAGAATCCCTCAACATCTTACTGTAGTATGCTATTGGCTTCTCAAAATTCTGGTCATCTTTTTGGAGTAGCACACATGCAATTGTGTGCTCTGAGGCAACAAAGAATAATATGGAATCTTTCTCAAAATTGGGACTAGCCATCACAGGAGCCTTTGTCAATGCCACCTTGATGTATTCAAAAGGTTTTCTAGCCTCAGGAATCCACTTTATTTCATTTCCCTTCTTGAGCATGTTGGTAATATGTTTTATGATTTCAGAAAAATTAGGGATGAATCTCCTCAGAAAGTTCACTTTACCCAGGAAAGATTGTACTTCCTTTTTACTTCTGGGTATGCCAATTTTCAAGATTCACTCCACGCTGTTGGGGTCTACCTTTATCCCTTCTTTTGAAATAATGTGTACCAACAACTTTCCTTATTAGTTATTTGGTACGGATCTAATCATGGCTTGATTTTATTATCTAAATACGTTCAAGATGATTGATCCAAAAATAATATTGGATTGCTGCAAATAAATTTATGAGCAACAACAAATAAAATTTGGAAATGCGTCAAGAACATACAAACGATTTTGCAGGAATGATTGCAGCCAAACTGTGAGGAATCTGAAGAAACGATTGAAAAACCATTTCCAAAATGGACCCATTTATCTTACACGTGAGAATGTTCTCAAAAAAATGCACGATTGGAAGTATATTGGTGTCTCTTTACGGTGTAAATTTTAGGTGGCAAAAATTATTAGTGATGCCTAGACTGTTCATTCATTGTATAAATATATGAGAAAGTTTAGAGCTAGGGATCCAAGAAATTGAGACAAGGATTTTTATCCTTTCTCTTTTGTATATTATTTATTTTGTAATTTTTTTTTCTTTTCAAATGGATTAGTGAATGGTTGGAATCTTTGGGAGAATGGACAAGTATTTTCAAAGAAGAATATGGAATTCTAGGTTGCTTAATGGCTTTTGTCCTATGACTAAAATAGTTTTATTTTCATTATAATATCTTCATATTCTTTGAATAATTGATTATGCATTGATTTAAATGAGCTTTAGTCTATTTTATCAATACATGGTTAATTGCTATCATTTATATATTAATTTTTTCAATCTTTAAGACTCTATTATCTCAAAAGTTCTTCTTGGACCATATGATTAACATATTTTGTTGAAAATATATGAGAAAATAGTTTAACCTTTGAATTTTGTGCCTTTGTAGATTGTGCAATGTTAATATTGTTTCTCATATAATTTATGAATATGAAACTTTATTTGTATTGAACTAGCTTTAGACTGTTCTGCATATAATTTTTCCTGTTATGTTTTCATTTATATGGTTCATTATCTGTTGGTTTAGTTTATATCTGTAACTAATCATCTATTCAAGTATTTTGAGTTTACATTTGATGCTAGATATCTGGTAACACTATTCTTGAGAATTGGAATTTCTTTCATTTTCAGTTATTGGACATTTCAAGGTCACAAGATATATAATTATTTGTTTTCCTATCATTATAAACTCGCTCCAGAATATGAAACACTTCCTTGAATTTCTTCAGGAAGTATTATGCTTACTTTTGTCATAGGTTTACACTTGACACGGGTTAAGAGGAGCTCATACAAATACATAGAGATGAATTTATCTTAGTATTGCTAATCAGTGAAAGGTTAGCAGGTGCATTGCTTTTTTTTATTCAGATTTGTTTATATATGAATGAGACGATGATAGCATTGATTAGATTTGATTGTTTCTGTGTCACTGTTTCAATTGTATTTGCTTATTATTTATTAGTTTAAAATATTTAAACATAAAAAAAAAAAAAAATATTTATGTTCTTACTTTATCTTATTTTGAAACATTATTATGAACATTCATTTTCACAAGATTTCAAGTAAACCTTGTAAATTATATATAGATTGTTTATAATCATTTGTATATTCACATTTCTTTTTAATAAACATTAGTAAGTAATATATCATTTGTTAGAATCATAGCTTTATATTATTTTATTTCTTTTACTGTTTTTAGGAATTTAGTTGGCTACCGGAGCCATTAAACTCATCAGGTCAGATCATACCAAATGGCTTGGGTTAATTAGACAAAACCAATCCGGATCTAACCTTCTAGTTGGCAGTGTGTCATTTACGCCTGTCAACAATACCTCTCTTTGACTTCAAGGCTGAGCTATCTAGACATCTTTACGATCTTTGGATCTTCTGGAGTCCCAATATTGCAGTCTTCCACATCCCCTTCATTTACTGTGATCTCCAGACTTCTTTCCACATCATTGTTATCAAAACATTTTCCCAACGAGACTAGACCTTTAGGGATGATGTTACTCTTTAGCTGAATGATATTTATGCCAACAATTTGATTGTCAAAATATCCTTCTTTTGTGAAAGAAACTGCATCTACCTCATTGTCATAGTATTCACCATCAATGTTTAAATTCTTGAACTCATTCTCCATTTTGAGGAAGCTTTCTATCTATTTGTCATCCTCAAAAACTTGTCAATGCTTCATATTATCTGGTACTACTAGCCTGTACTTGACCTCAAACTTGTAGATTTTTTTAGGGAAAATCGGAACTCTAAAAATTGTTGCTGAAGTAGCCAAGGCATCAACAACTTGATTCTATTCTCTTGGAATTGCTGAAAGATTACATTCTGGAAACTTCTTGAGGAGGTCTAGTACGAGATTTCTATAAGCCCTCAATATGGGGTGTTTTTCTTGGCATATGCCTTCTATTTGATTTATAATTAGCTCAGAGTCTCCATGTACAACAATTCATTTGGCACCCACTTCTTCCAAAACTTTCAACCACAATATTAATGCTTCATATTCATCCATGTTATTCGTGCATTCAAACACAAGATTATAAGAAAATAATTTGGAGTCTCCTTTGGGATGATTGGTCCATACGCTAGCTCCAACTCCTTCTTTGCATGCAACTCCATCGAAATTCATTTTCCATATTTGATCCTCTACATCATCTTGCTACTCTGAAAATTCTTCTATCTGCTAGTCAGGCTTGTTTTTGTCAGCCATAATGATTTATGTTTCCTCTTCTTCGGAGCACAGGTCATTGAAGAAAATACAAGACCCCAATTCATTTTCTACTGAATAGATAAGATGATTGCTAGGTGGTGATTTGTGGCTGACCATGTATTTAAGAAAAACCTCTCTATACAATCTTTTGTCTTGAACAAAGAAAGGAATAGTGGCATATGACATGTCCATGTGGAGGGTTCCCTTTCATTTTTCATCCCATGACCTGGACAACAACATACCAAATTTTGGAGGGACATCAGTGACCACTACGTCCATCTCCATATTATTTGTGGAGATTTGTGCCAAATATACCACCAGATCTTTGATGAGGCCGAGACATTTCTACTTTCTTGAATTGAAAGAGAAAAGATCTTTATAAGTTCTTGTGACATCAAGACCCAATTGGTCCATGACCACTTTGGGAATGAGATGCTCCTAAATTCAACATGGAATTGTGTAGAGTCATGTCATGGATTTTCAAAATGACATAAAAATGAGGCACTTCTTCATTTTCATGTCTTTCTTCTACTCTTGGTCCAAATAAAATGGCTGGGTGATCATCTTGTATGTTCAGGGTATCAGAGGTTTTTCCCATCTTAAGAGTCCCAATGATATGATTTATGTACTCACTATTCTTTATTAATTCATTAAATGGTACAGAAATTTTGATCTTAGCCATCTCACTTTCAAAATTAAAAGAGGATGAAGTCTTTTGATCTACCTCTTTGGTGACCATTTCTTTCCTTTCTTCTAATATCTTCTTCTGGGGTTCTTCTTTCTGCTTTCCCTTTTCTACAATACCCTTTGTAGTAGAATTCTTCCCGGTAGAGTCCTTTGCAGCTGCATATTTTTTGGGCTGACTTGCAGAAGGTATGTTACTCTAAGATTCTTTGGTGGGATTTCCCTTTGGAGGGTTTGTAGGTACCTTTTCATTTCGAAGGTTATATTGTCTTTGGAATTTCATGATGGCATTTTTCAATCATGTCTCGTAATCTTTCCTTTCTACTAATACCCTTTCCTCTTCATCTTGCAAAAATATCTCACTTGCATTCATGAAATGGTCATGTTATTCTTTAGTCAAAAACACTTATGTTTCTCTATCATCATAGTAGTTCATGTTGTCTTCAAAATATCCATCATAATTTTCATCTATATAATTATTTTTAAAAGGAGGCCTTATTTGTTGATCTCCTTGATTTCCTTGATTTCTGTGATTTCCCTGATTTGCTTGATCTGCTTGATTTGCTTGATTCCCCTGGTTCCTTTGCTCTCTTTGTCTAATCTGTGGAATTGTTGGTCCCCTTTGATTTCTGGGTGGACCATCATCTTGTTCTCTAGAATTGGTCCTATTTCTAGGGCCATTCTCTCCATCATTCTTTCCATGTTTCTCATTATCGCTTCAAATCTTTCCTTTGATGTTTGTGATGTTGAAGTCTGTGCTTCATCCTGAGTTATGTTTGTGTCTCTGCCAAAATTAGTTTTCATCTTCTCTAAAGCCATTATTTTCACTTCAACCTCTATGGCATCGATCATCATATCATCCAATGTGGAAAATCTTCATTCTCTTAATAATAAAGCAAAGTCTCTTTCAAAAGAATCAACATATCTGAGCTGAGCAACTTTAGGGTGGGGTTTTACCTCAACAGGAATTACATTATAGATATTCATGAATTTGGCTGAAAACTACTACATTGTTTCGTCAGGTGATCTCTTAATGTTGTTGTACTGGGTCAACAACTGAAGGGGATTTTTCTTATCCCCCCATTTTTCAAGGAAGCTTGTCTCAAAAGCTTCAAAATTTGTGATATTGGCTGGTGGAAGGGATTTGAACCACTTCATCACTTCTCATGCAAGACTTTGTGTAAACAACCTCATCTTCACATCTTCAAATTCCACCCCTTCCAAGTCTATGAAATCATTAAACCAGTCTAGATGTTTTTGAGCTGATATGTTACCTTCAACATCATCTAGTTTGATCCTTAGGTTGTAGTCTTCAGGCAAATCATGTAATTGAGCAAGTAGTATGAGGGGAAAAAATCTAGCTTCCATAGCTGCTGTGAGGGGTCGAAGTGGCTGTTGGTTTTGAGCGGGGATCACTAAAGGACTGGTAGATGCAGCTAGAATCAAATCTTGGAATCTCTTTTCATCAAATATGGTCTCACTTACACAAGATTCAGACTTAATTCTGAATACGATTTGCTCAAATTTTACATCAAACTCGAGGTATTCAATGCTAGTCACTCCCTCCTTGGGAAAAGACAGATATCGGTCTGGATGCAGAACAAGGGTTGTTGGCTTTTCCTTTCTTTTATGTACAAGCTTTTCAGGGTCAAACACAGAGATTGCAACTTTTGGGTCTGGGTTGCTCTTGGTGTGGATTTTCTTAGGAGCCAGGATTTTTATCTCACAAAGTGTGGTGGAAATGGTCTCTAAGTAACGAAGTCGCCAGGGTAAAAATAATCTCATCCAATAAGGTACTTGATCCACTGTCACCCTCAGGGATCAAACTAAATCTTTAAGTCATTTTTCCCATAGAATATTTTTCAATTTCGTCCCTGGTAGCAGCGCCAGAATGTTAGCACTCTGTAAATTTTGTTCAGCTGATAGAAAAACGATAGAGGTAACTATTTCAACCAGCTTTAGAGCTGAGGCACTAGCCTGCTCAACTCAGAGAGGGCTCTCTCATGTCACTTGTTATTTCTTTGGAAATCGATGGCTAGATTTGGTTTGTTTTGGGGTTTTTTAATAAAGTTGCTGGCAATGAAGGGCAGGAACACTCAGGGCTATGGAGTCAGAATTATGAAATTGAATGAAAACAATGGTCATCCAATAGAAATCTCTAGAGTATAAAGGCTAATTGAGATGATGAATCTGAGTTATATTTGAATTTAAGTAGAGTGTAGGAAGATAAATAAAATAAATAGATGCATCAGAGCATTACTGAAATTAATTCTGAATTTGTTAAGAATAAAATTACACGGTTTAAATTGCTTAAGCCAAGAGCATCACAAGGTGAATTCTGGACCTTTAAATATCCAATTTAAAGATAAGATAGTGCAAATGGAAATACATAATCACAGGAAATACATACGATGAGAGAAGACAAAACTCATATCATCACCATTAGAATCTTTTCATAGAGACTTCAAAAGCTTCTGCATGTATATTCAAATCAAAAGTTAAAATAGAGTTCGTATACTGTGCTCCATTTGCATAGCTTTGTTTTGAACTAATTTGAGCAAGTTGTGCTTGGCGATGATCCTCCTAGCCCAAATGATCAATGTCGTTTTTTCCTTTACCCCAATAGTCTGAAGATTAGCAGTGGGCACATAATTCAACAAATCAATAGCATTATGGGCCCATTCTGAGGGTTGCTTGGCTAATGTTTCATTAACAATAGTACACCTTCTTTAGGCAGTGGTAACCACACTCTCTTTGTCATTTATAAAATTTAGATAAACCCTGAACTTAGTAGCCTCTGCAACAATAGCATCCCAGATCACATGCTTAGCCCCTTGTAATAATGTTTTTCCCTTTAACCTAGTTTTCATCTTGTTTACTCTCTCTTGAAAATCTTGATTCTCCCTTTGGAGTTGAGCCATATTCTCATATTTTATTTTCATCTCTTGTTGCAACTTTTTTAAGACCTCCTCAAGGATTTTGATTTGCCCTGTCTGATCTAAAATTGAAGAAGACTTGAAAAACTTGAATAATTATTGCAAGTTATATGTTATGTGTTTAAAGAAACAGGATCAATTTGCAACACATAAATAAGGATTACTTATGTAAAATACACATAGACAACAACATAAAAACATTGAACATCAACACATAAACACAGCAACTTGATAAAGGAGTTCACCCCACTTCGAGCTACATCTCCTGGTCCAGCTTCCAATGGATCATTATTATTAAATTTCTCAAAGTGCTCAAAAACATGTCTTACAATTCTCAAAATGACAAACTAACTGCTCCAATGGATCCGCAACGTCCCAAAACCCCTGTCTGGGCTCTTTCGGCACCTGAAACGGTCGAAAAATGAGAAAGATATGCCTCCTTGAAGCTCCTTCTCCAACTTTGTTGTCTCTAGTTCTACAATTCGTACCCTTGTTCTCCAAACCTAGCACACACACTCATTTAAGCGTAAAGAACCCAGTCCCGTACGCAACTGCACACCGATACAAATCGTAGGATGGTTAAGGGCGCGCCAGCCCCTAACCGCCTCGGCTCCTGGGCACATGGCGCGATAGGACCACGTGCTTTTAAAAAGTGGTTAAGTTGGTTTGAAATGGGCATAACCACCCACGCGCCCGGATTAGGGTCATATGGAAAATATATATTCAAACCCCCCGCGACCAAAGGCTATACGCCATATGTTATAACCACATATATATATCAAAGGTCCGCAGCTATATCCATATAAATATTCCCGCGCATACATTACACGGAATTTGAGTTTAGCACTATGGCATGGTCACATGTATTGAAAATGGAACCACGGGTCGGGGCTTAGCCCTGGCCCGACCCCCCTCCATTCAATACAAAACATAATTTTAAATACATATGCGAATACACATATAACAAGGAACATGTGCGGGAATGTTCGCTAGCGGAGTGTTACAAAGGCTTTGGTATTGGGGGAGGTCCGAGGGTCGAACCCCGTGGACTCCCCATATAATTTTACATATAAACACAATAACCAAAGAATGAGTGACACGTGGCACCCTTGGGTTGGGCCACGTGTCCTCATATTATTCGCCCAAAATGGACACTTGTCAACACCGTATTCGTCAACAAAAAACAAACCAGTAATTGCCACATCATCAAATTGCCACATCATCATGATGGTACGGCCCTCCATGTGGCCGTATGGACTGTACAAACAGGTACAGTCAGCATCCCAAATTTTTGCCTGTTTGGCTTGGCGGACAGATTGCGATATCTCCTCCATACAGACTCCATTTGTGAAAGTAAATATACCACCGGAATCAGGAAGACGAGACGGACGCAATGGTACCATTTTCATCGCATTTTGAGCACTTTGAAAATTGAGCAAAATTTTATCCCCTGATCACACCTCCCCATTGGGAAGCTTTTGGACCTCCAAAAGACTATCTCAGTCTATGTGAAGATGAGGGTATAGTTCCCTCACCCTTCCAACCTCAATCCACTTGGACTTGCTTGGATTCATCCCTTTAAGACCAACTCGCAAATACTCCACATTTCCTCTTTTCGAAGTTTGCATCCTCCTGTCAAGTATGGTGTCTTCCTGCAGTTCTGTTATATAATCTGGCGAAAAATCATCTATGGAAGGAATCTGAACATGCTCTCCTTGATCATCGATCAACGAAGGCTCATACAACTTCAAATTCTCAACATTAACAACTGCATACATCTGCATATATGGAGGCAAATCTAAACGAAAAGCATT
>ML779083.1:836030-851658 GCA_009831015.1 Picea engelmannii | reverse complement strand
GCACCATTCCCTCCATCTCTGCCTGGAGTCTTGTCACCACCACCTCCCTTATGCATTGAAGGGTTAGAGCCTTCACCCTGCGACATCATGGTTCGTTCCATTATGACTTTCATCATATCTCTCAACTGTATGATAGTCTGCCTAAAGTATGCTTCCTCATCTGGAACACGTTCATGATCTTCTGCATGTGCCATGCTTGGTGAATGTCTCTCTGCAACTTGCGGTGAATGAAACTGCTTCCTCCTTGTCAGATAAGAACTTGGCTCCACAAGTTGACCTTCTCCTCGTGTGAGTTTCAACCTTGTGAGCATCAGAAAAACTTGCAAAACAATCAAGTCTTCAAAACCAGTGCTCTGATACCAACTTGATCTAAAATTGAAGAAGACTTGAAAAACTTGAATAATTATTGCAAGTTAAATGTTATGTGTTTAAAGCAACAGGATCAATTTGCAACACATAAATAAGGATTACTTATGTAAAATAAACATAGACAGCAGCATAAAAACATTGAACATCAACACATAAACACAACAACTTGATAAAGGAGTTCACCCCACTTCAGGCTACATCTCTTGGTCTAGCTTCCAATGGATCATTATTATTAAATTGATCAAAGTTCTCAAAAACATGCCTTACAATGCTCAAAATGACAAACAAACTGCTCCTATGGTTCCGCAGCGTCCCAAAACCCCTTTCTGGGCTCTTTCGGCACCTGAAACGGTCGAAAAATGAGAAAGATATGCCTCCTTGAAGCTCCTTCTCCAACTTTGTTGTCTCTGGTTCTACAATTCGCACCCTTGTTCTCCAAACCTAGCACACACGCTCATTTAAGCGTAAAGAACCCAGTCCCGTATGAAACCGTGCACCGGTACAAACCGTAGGACGGTTAAGGGCACACCAGCCCCTAACCGCCTCGGCTCCTGGGCACATGGCGCCATAGGACCACACGCTTTTAAAAAGTGGTTAAGTTGGTTTGAAATGAGCATAACCACCCACGCACCCGAATTAGGGTCATATGGAAAATATATATTCAAACCCCCCGCGACCAAAGGCTATATGCCATATGTTATAACCACATATATATATCAAAGGTCCGCGGCTATATCCATATAAATATTCCCGCGCATACATTACACGGACTTTGATTTTAGCACTATGGCATGGTCGCATGTATTGACAATGGAACCACGGGTCAGGGCTTAGCCCCGGCCCGACCCCCCTCCATTCAATACAAAACATAAGTTTAAATACATATGCGAATACACATATAACAAGGAACATGTGCGGGAATGTTGGCTAGCGGAGTGTTACAAAGGCTTTGGTATTGGGGGAGATCTGGGGGTCGAACCCCACGGACTCCCCATATAATTTTACATATAAACACAATAACCAAAGAATGAGCGACACGTGGCGCCCTCGGGTTGGGCCACGTGTCCTCATATTATTCGCCCAAAATGGACACATGTCAACATCGTATTCGTCAACAAACAACCAACCAACAATTGCCATGTCATCAAATTGCCACATCATCATGACGGTACGGCCCTCCACATGGCCGTACGGACTATACAGATAGGTACAGTCAACATCCCAAATTTTTGCCTGTTTGGCTTGGTGGACAGATCGCGATATCTCCTCCATACGGACTCCATTTGCGAAAGTAAATATACCGCCGGAATCAGGAAGACGAGGCAGACACAATGACACTGTTTTCATCGCATTCCAAGAACTTTGAAAATTGAGCAAAATTTGATCCCCTGATCACTGTCTATAAACTTACTTGGGACATATCTTGAACCAACCCTTCAGTGCTTGATCTGGCCTCTATGTTAGTAGGTACAATGATCGCCATATCTAATGTTGCTACCTGTGCTTGTGACCAATTCTCTTTCTGTTTTTCTAGTTGTAACACTTTAGCTTTGTAATTTAGTGCCTCTTGTCTGAATGTCTCCTTTTCCTACTCTAGAGTAGCTAAATCTACTATCTGTGGATGTTCTATAGAGGACATCTTCAACTTCTTCTTTAGGCTTTTGATCATCTTATCTTTCTCATCTAAATAATCCTTTACCCCTTGAGGGCCTTTAGATTCCAATCTTTTGACTTGCATCTTCCAGGCTTTGCTGGATGCTTTTTCCTATTTCAACTGCCCATCTAATTTTAGTGCATGTGTTTTCAATCTTGAAAATTTTGGACTCAAACTTAGGTAGTCTGAATATAACATGTCACTGGAGTTTCTGTGAAACTTTACTTGGTCTGGGGAACCAATATTTTCATAATGCATCTTGATTTAAGACACTTTATCATCATCTGCTATTGCTATATTAAACGTCATTCTTTCCACATCCCTGACTGAGAACAAGGAAGCCTTATGCTAGGAGATTTCATCTACTTCGGGCAACAAGTCTCTTATTTAACTATTGGCCATACTTCCCTTCACAACATACTTGTTCATTAAGTCCTCTTTGGATTGATAGAATACCCCAGGTGTCTTGCTAAATATATGTTTCTTGCTGCTGAAAACCCTTGAGATGCTTCCACTTTGTGGCTTGCTTCCTGTACCAACCTCTTCGTTTTTGGTTGCACCTTTCACCATTTCCATGCTTGTTTTATTTTCAGGTTCTTCTTCTTCCAGGTCCACCACTTGAGAGGATGGTGTAATTTTCATTTTCTTGAGAATATTTTGCTGACTACTGGCACCAAGTGCCTCTAAACAACTCCTTTTATTATAACAACTCATTTTTGGAGCTTTGACTGTTAGGATATTTAGACAATTAGGAGTTAGTAAGATCTACTTGGTCTATTGTGTCATTAGTTAAAAGTGTGTTTTCTAGTGTGTTTATTTAGTATGCATTAGTATGCATTTGTAGTTAGGAAATCTGATGGTCACGATATGTTCCCAACATAGAGTGATCTAACGGTTCATACTCTCCTCGATCTTAATGGCCATTGATCACTCTATGATGATTCATACTCTCCTCGATCTTAACGACCATTGATCCATGGATTAACACCTGATTGGTCCATCATCTCTATTTAAAGAGCATGGAGGGTCATTTGTCGATGATTGATTGTGAGAAAATCTCTTGTAAAATATCTCTATAATCTTTTTCTTTGCATTAATAAACTGCGCCAAGTGGCCGCATTAGTTGGGGCCATGGATGTTTCCCTGTAGGGGTTTTACCATGCGAAAAAATTGGTGTGTTGATATTTGATTTGGTTATGTGAGTGGTTATTGAAGGTGTTCTTCCTCTACTGGAATACCTGTGTTGTCAAACATGGTATCAGAGCCTATTTGAAGACCCACTCCTGTTGTAGATCGAGATCATGAAGACGAGTTGCCTCATCTCCACTTTTTGTCATTTATGTACATTTATGGGCTAAGAGGACTGTTCCATTGTATCCAAAGTGCTCATTTTAGTTAGGAACACTTTTCGTTTCACTCGAAAAGGTTTCTGTTTTCCCATGATACAGCCTTTACCGTCAGATCCAAAGGTATAAAGCTTGAATACACATTTTTTTTTTAAATTTTTGCAAAGTAGTATTTTGGTTTTATTTTCAATTTGTTTTATCTATTTACGGGTTGCTACTCTTTTAGATATGTGTGTGCTCTTTTCCCTATCCCTGTGTGATCTCAGAAAATCAGAAACAGATAGGAAAAGGTGCATCTTCCAGGTAAGCTAACCGAGATCTAACCCTTGTTGTCATCGAGAAGCAAAATTTTTTTCTTGTGTGAAAAGAGTTTTTTTTTAGCATGCTCTCCAAGGCCATCTTCAACAACAACAACAACAACAACCCCAATCCTCCTTCTGAACATTACAATATGTTTTGCTAGAGCATTTAGTTAAAAGTTGCCTTATTAAGTAAGAGGTATTGAGTTCAAGTCTCTGTTTTGTTATCTTTTTTGAAAAAGTTCATGCTAAAATTGTAAAGTGTATTTCACTTCAAGTATAAAATTGAATCACTATAAGTAGCTTTAATATTTTATTTTAGAGTTATTTATTTTGCATGCAACTTTTTTGTTATAAAGTAACTTCATTGTAAAAGTGATCCCCACTTATCTTTATAAAAATGGGTCACTTCATCAAGCAACTTACACAATCATGTGGTCATTTGGTTATCGATTGTGCCTTTTTATAAAAGGGCATAACTCTAACATCGAAAGTTCGTTTTCAGTGCCGTTTTTTTTTTTAAACCGCATTACTTTTCGAGCTCTTTCCATCCAGATCATCAGTTTCGGTTTTTAAATCCACATTATCTACATATTTAATATGGATTCTACAAGTGCTATCTTTCTTACTAGCAACAACTACTTACAATGGAAATCTCATATGGAAGATTTATTAAGAAGTAAAGGCTTGTACCGAATTACCTTGGGAAAGGAAAAAGCACCCACTGATGTTGATAAGAAAGCCAAGTGGGATAATAGGAATGCCAAAGCACGTGGACTAATCAGAATTTCCATCTCTCCTGATTTAAGGTACCACCTTCAAGATATTGATGACCCCAAAGAAGCTTGGAACATCATTGAATCTATGTTTGGTAAACTCAATATTATTCAAGCACAATAGTTAGAAAATCAAATACTGACCTTCAGTCCAAATGATTTTTATTGCCTTGGAGACTATCTATATAGGTTTAAAACACTTAACATTTTATGTGAAGAATGTAATATAAAGATGGAGGAAGAGCGTTGCATCTATCTTATTCTTTCTAAGCTAGGTAGTGCATATTCTGTGTTTGTATATTCCTTTTATGCCATGAGAGAGGCTCTAGGGGAAGAAGCTTATGAAAAACCCAGTCTTGAGTCCTTTTATGCTTCTTTGATTCGAGAGAAAGATAAGCTTGTACAAGTTGGAGTGATCAACACTGCAGGTCCCTCCAATAAATCCTTAGTTGCCTAATAGAAAGATAAACCCAAGTATCCAAAGAAACAACATCCTTGCTACAACAACAAATAACATAAGGGTCCCAAACCTGCTCAGATAGCTTAAAATCCTACTGGTGACAAAGGAGAAAAACTATAAAAGTAAGAATACTAACAGACATTGCAAATTTTGTGATAAAGATGGTCATGATGAATCCAAATGTTTCAAGAAGATGGCATCTTTAGAAGCAGCGATGAAGAAGCACGACATCAATATTGATTCTACTTCTTCTTCTCACGGACATACACTTTCTACTTCTAGTTTCTCCTTCAATTCAAATTCTACTACTACTTCTTCTTCTAATGAGTCGCTTATTGATTCAAGAGCATCTTATCATATGGCTAAGAATAAAGCCATATTTTCTGCTCTAAATGAATGTAACACCCAGAAAATAATTGTTGGTGATGATAGATCTCTTAGTGTTGTTGGATCTAGAACAATTCAAGTAGATAATGGTCATTTCAATGATGTATTATGTGTTCCAAGTCTTTCTTGTAACCTTCTATCAGTATATCAAATCACTCATTCAGGTGAAGGTAAAACCATCGAGTTTTCACCTCACCAATTTGTAATCAAGGATCTAAAAGATCCTAAGCATGTTCTTGCAACTGGAATTGCTGATGATATTAATAGGTTGTACAAGTTTGACAACTTTGGGTCATCATCTTTTTCATTAGTTTTTGTTGCTCATAGCGATGACTTGAGAAAACTTTGGCATGAGAGGTTTGGTCATCTAAACTATCGCTCATTGCAGCAATTATATAATCAACAGATGGTGACTGGTCTTCCTCTTGTTTCATGCAGAGATGGTGTTTGTGCCGGTTGTGTTCTTGAAAAACATCATCAGGACAATTTTGACAAACATGTCTCTTGGCATGCCTCGGGTCCTTTGCAGCTTGTTCACAGTGATTTGTGTGGTCCACTTTCTTCTCCTTCTTTTTCTAGGTGCAAGTATTTCTTAACTTTCATTGATGAATTTTCCATACGTACTTTGGTTTACCTCTTAAAACTCAAGAGTGAAGTTTTTGACAAGTTTTTGGCCTACAAGTCCCTTGTAGAAAAGCAGTCTGGACATCAAATTCAAAGGTTAAGAACAGATAATGGCGACGAATATGTGAACAATAATTTTACAAGCTTCTGCACTACATAGGGAATCCAAATGCAACACACTGTTCCATATACACCACAAAAAAATGGTGTTTCTGAGAGAAAGAACCGCACATTAAAAGAAATGGCTAATTGTATGATCCAATCTAAAGGATTAAGTCTAAAGTATTGGGCAGAAGCCATCAACTGTGAAAATTACATAGTAAATCACACTCCCACAAAGGCTCTTAAAAATATAACACCGAGATAAGATTGGACTAAAATTAAACCAGATGTAAGTCACTTCCATGTATTTGGAAGTATAGAATGGGCTCACATTCCTGATGAGAAAAGGAAAGCATTGCAGCCTAAAAGTGAGAAGTGTACATTTGTTGGTTATTCTGAAGATGTCAAAGGTTACAGTCTTCTTCAATCACATTGTAATAAAATTATTATTAGAAGATATTTTAAATTTGATGAAAATCTCTTGGCCTACGAGCCTAATTCAACAATTGTTCCTTCTTTGGCCTACGAGCCATCTTCGGCATTTGTGCCTTCTTATGATCTAGTTTCTTCTTAATGAGTCCTTTGAATGTGAACCAACATCATCCATATGAAATCCACCTCCACCTACTCACCCTCCTCTAGATGAGTCCTTTGAATGTGAACCAACACCATCTCCACTGCTTCCTTGATGGGTCCGTTCAACAACAGAAGTAGTTGGTGATCTTGTCGGTGATCCCTCAGATCAGTGTCGGACACGTTCACAGTTCCAGCGAGCCTCTTCTCTTTTGTCTCAAGTTTCAGAAAATCATGATCCAGAGACATTTGCAGAAGCTTCAGGTCATCCAGATTGGGATGCAACAATGAATGAAGAGTATCGTTCTTTAATGGCAAATGATACTTGGGATCTTGTACCTCTTCCAAAAGGAAGACAAATTGTTAGATGCAAATCAGCCTACAAAACTAAGTGTGCATCAGATGGAAGTGTTGAAAGACACAAGGCTCGGTTAGTTGCCAAAGGATTTTACCAAGTTGAAGGAATTGACTATAATGAAACCTTTTCCCCTGTAGCAAAAATTAATTCCATCTACCTTGTTCTTGCCCTTGCTACCTCACATAAATGGGAGGTCCATTAGATGGATGTTAAATCTACCTTCTTACATGGAGATTTGCAGGAAGAAATATAAATGGAAAAACCTCTTGGCTATGTCCAGAATGACTCTATCCTTGTTTTTCGCCTCAAGAAATCTCTTTATGGTCTCAAGCAAGCTCCCCAAGCTTGGTATGCTAAAATGGATAGCTTTCTTATTGCCACTGGATTCTCTAGATTCCATTCTGATCCTAATGTCTATACTAACAAAGTAGGAAGCCATCTCATAATCCTTGTCCTTTATGTTAATGACCTTATCCTTACTAGTAGTGACTCAAAACTTTTAAACCACGTGAAAACCAGCCTTAAGAATAAATTTGAAATGACAGACTTAGGATTTTTGCACTATTTCCTTGGCCTCCAAGTTTTGCAAACCAATGAAGGAATTTTTCTTTCCTAATCTAAGTATGCTTGTGACCTTCTTCATGGATTTCACATGGATGATTGTAAACCAACCCCTTCTCCCTTCCAGTCTGGAGTCAAGATTTATGACACTTGTACTTCTCCTGAAGTTGATGCCACCCTATACTATCAGTTAGTTGGTAGCCTCTTATACTTGACTCACACCCATCCTGATCTTTCCTTTACTATTGGTACTGTTGCTCGATATATGAAAACACCCCATGAAAGTTATTGGAAAGCAACTAAAAGGATACTTCTCTACGTTCGTGGTACAGTTCAATTCGGGGTACATTACAGTTCAGGGAGGACTCCTTTATTGGTTGGTTTCACTGATTTAGATTGGGTCAGTAACCCTGATGATCAAAAATATACTACAGGTTATGTTTTCATCCTTGGTTCAGGACCCGTCACTTGGGCCTGTAAGAAACAATAGGCTATTGCACTTTCTTCAGCAGAAGTAGAGTACCGAGCAGCGGTAAATGCAAGTTAGGAAGCCCTGTGGTTTCGATAGATCCTTTCATAGTTTGGACTCCAACACCAGCATCCGACCAACCTTTGGTGTGACAATCAGAGTGTCATCAAGCTCGCTAAAGACCCAGTTCAACATCAGTGTAGCAAACACATCGAGCTACACATGCACTTCATCAGAAGCTTATTCATGATCAAGTTATCAAAGTGCTCTTTTGCCTTACAAAAGATCAAGTTGCAGATATTTTCACAAAGTCTCTTACAGAAGTGAAGTTTTCCAAACTTCGATCTATGTTAGGAGTTCAGGAAGTTGTCATTAAGGGGGGATAGGCTCTAATGCCTCCTTCCTTCTCCTATTGTGTCACTATTGTAAATATTTCAATCCTGTCCCAAGTTGTTCTTAAGGGGGGATGTTAGGATATTCAGACACTTAGGAGTTAGTAAGATCTACTTGGTCTATTGTGTCGTTAGTTAAAAGTGTGTTTTCTAGTGTTTTTCTTTAGTATGCATTAGCATGAATTTGTAGTTAGGAAATCCGACGGTCACGATATGTTCTCGACATAGAGTGATTCGACGATTCATGCTCTCCTCGATCTTAACAACCATTGATCCGTGGTTGAACACTTGATTGGTCCATGATCTCTATTTAAAGAGCATGGAGGGTCATTTTTCGATGATCGATTGTGAGAAAATCTCTTGTAAAATCTCTCTGTAATTTTTTTCTTTGCATTAATAAACTGCTCCAAGTGGCCATGTTGGCTGGGTCCATGGATGTTTCCCCATAGGGTTTTTACCACGTGAAAACATCTGTGTGTTGATATTTGATCTAGTTATGTGAGTGGTTACTAAAGGTGTTCATCCTCTATTGGAATACCTATGTTTTCGAACATTGAGAACTAGCCTAGGGGAAGGTTTATGTGTCGAGGTCTGTCGAGGGGCTGACTTTGTTTTTTTTATCCGATCATGTTGCAAAGTGACCGCCATATGTACACATGTTTCCAGATTAGCTAGCTAATCAAATCCTTCAACATGATCATGCTCATAGGGGCCCTGTCTGCTCATTAATATTCTCTTTGACATGATCTGATGCGGATCATATTTCCTCCCTTGTAACTATGTAAACCCAAATTCATTGAATTTGTATTGGATATGAGGTAAATGGGAACTATTTTTTACCACAAAGGGTCCTACCATGAAAGGAAATTTCATGTTAGATGCCTTGTGTGCTTTCATAAAATACTTTGTCTCTAAAATGATCCTTTGTCTGATGAACTCAAGGGAAAATATTATGGGAGTCAGAAAGAATGGTAAAAGGTAAGATTATTCTTGATATCAATATACCCAAATCAAAGTAGATTATATGAACAACATCCAATCTCCCACCCTACTCTATGGATTTGGTTGTAAAAATCTTTTCATTTTTTCCAGAACCCTTGGTAGTTCTGTGCCGAAGATAAAATTGTGTTCCTTGGACATGATCTTATTGATGAAGATAAGCATGGTGACCCTTTTACATTTAGTCAAGATGAATGCAGTTTCAGGGAATTCAGTCTTGTTCGATTCCAGGAACATTCTTAGCAAGTGCGTGTAGTATCTAAAGTGTCTCAATGATTGAAATTTATTAGTTGTTGATGCATATTATCAGTGATGAAGTTGTCGAAACTGATACAAACCATTTGACTAGACTCTAACATAAAAAGGTCAACATGAAACCCAACATGACTTCTACTACAAACTTGTCATTATTCAACCCTAAAATTTGACTAAGAAGGGAACACGCCCACTAGAATTCAATAATCGTGATGTTTACATTGATAGGTAACGACAGACTTTCAGAATGGTGTTCAGGTTTGACAATGGTTTGCAGAAACATGGTTTTTACTTCTGAGGGGCATTCTCGGTAGACTGTCATCATTTTCTCTTCCTCGAAGGGCTCTGACACTGTAGAGGAAGACTATGGTATACTGAGGGTGTGTCGAAGTGGCATAATATCTATTTCTCATAAAACCTCTGACCCTACCTTATTCAAAATGACCTTTTCTACCTACGAATACTGCTCTGCACACTAGCCTATGGACTCAGGGAACGAGAAAATTACTTCTATGACATAAGGGGTAATGGAGGTTTGGGTCGCTTCAAGGAAGGGTATACACTTTCCAACATTGTCTAACAAATTCTATCTGGACACAGAAATGGGTGAGACTGTTATTTCTATGTCAAAAACATTGGATTCCCTGTCAATTAGGGCTTCTTCTCTAGAGGTGAGGTCTTGCTCAGTTACGGATAAAATGAGAGGATTAGAGGTCATGACAAAAAATACCTGTTAAGCCGTGAAGAAAGCATGAATCTGATCCATATTTGAGCTTGAGTTTTGAATGGATGGCTTGAGCCAATTTTCAAATGTTCTAGTGCTTTGAAATATTATAGAATAATGACCGAGGACCCTCCTTTTATATGCGTTATTCGATATCGGGGATTCGAGAAAACAATTTTGAGTAGACCTCTTTTTGCCCCAATGTGCCTTTGAGGGCGCCACACATCTAGGAAATGAAACCATGGTATTTTCCCCAACCTTCCTTTGAAATATTATCCTCTGTGCTACTTCACTGCTCGATATGTGCCTCGACCGTCAGTTTGGGCCACTCCAAGATCTACGGTTCGCCGTGCCTCAACAAATTTGATATCGGGGGTTGGAAAGAACGGTTTTAGGTAGACCACTTTTCTCCCTGGTGTACCTCTATATGCGCCACACGTCCACAAAATGAAACTGTGGTACTTTCCCTGACCCACCCTCACATAATTAAACCTCATTCTATTTCGTCGCCCAATATGGATTTTGGCCGTTGATCTAGGCCGTTTCAAAATCTACAGTATATCAAGTTCTATATTTTTCGCCTCTGCTATATTTGTCCATATGTAACCATATGTGACCTTATCCTCTAAAATATCATGTTTCTACAATGATGAGCTCTTCGCTAAATTTCAGAGACTTGGATTCCATCTCAAAATTGTTATATTGATAACAGGACCAAAGTGAAAGATGTTGAAGGTGAAATATTTCAATCACCCCAACATAGCAGGACATATTTATAATAGAGTTTTTGTATAATATGGGAAGTTGTTGTGAAATAATGAGGTTACATAATACTTTTCTAGAATCTTTTATGTAGAGTTTTTCATGGGCATGCATCTTGATTATACCAACCTACCATCCAATTATTATGGGGTTGGTAAAGGATGAACATATGATAAAAAAATGACATATCGAAATGAATCATTGCATAGGCCTCCACGCCCTTTGGTATATTGTCCAATAGGAGAATTTTCTCACATTCAGAGATGCAATCTACATTAGATGTTGGAAAGGAGGCTAGGAATGGAATCAAAGAAAATTTAGTATCAATTTTTTATGGTGTTGATGCTGGTTTGATCGATCAGAGAGCTGAAGCCAATTCTCGAGCCAATTTTGTTTATGTTGCACAACTGAGAGGGGGGGTGAGTCAGTTTTTACCGTGCTTAAAAAATTATGCTTCTTTTAAACTCTTTGCAGAAACATTGCATGATGTTCACAATAATGCAGGGAAATAAATAATGGCACTTTCAACATCATTCACATATATGAGAAATACAGAGACAAATATTTCCCGAGGAAAACCATACAGGGTAAAAACCTCTTTTTCTTTATATGATAACTAATAGTTACATTCTTTACATTATCATACATATGAGCACCAACTCATAATGAGGCTACAACCTCAGTTTTGCAAGCTGCAACTTGCTGAGAGCACCAACTCTTTGTTTTCTCTGGCACCCACTAGAAGGAAGCACCAACTTCCTAGTTTCTCTAGCACCAACTAGAAGGAAGCACCAACTCCCTGGTTTCTCTAGCACCAACTAGAAGGAAGCACCAACTCCCTGAATGTTTCCAGCACCAACTGGATGGAAGCACCAAATTTCAATCATATAGGCACCAACCTGTATAACAAAGAACAAGGGTTCTCCCTTGCACCACCCTGCCACCCTGGTTTCTCTGTCTACAACCAAATGGAAGCTACAACTCCCTGTGTTCAAGCACCCAATTGAACCTCTGAGGACAAAAATACTCCTTATCACCTCCCAACCTCCCTGAAATATAAATCTTTGCTACTGAAACTTATTACAGTGATATAATGTTCAACAATGGCTTACCGGACTCATCACTATTCTGCTGCATTTCATTGCTCTGTCTGCCTCATTGCCTTCCTACACACATGACTTGCGCTATCTGTTATTCTTCTTTTTATGCTCTATGCACCATTTCCATTCACTGCACATATCCTCTTCTGTTCAATTCAGCTACTGCACTCCCCTCCTTCTTTACACATGAATCACCTTCAACAACAACAACCACAGCTAACTCCAATAACAACAACCCCTCTTCTCTTCTCTGTACCATGTATGTATAGCTTCTGTGCATCTTATGCATGTAATATTTTACATTCCTCTGCATTCTCATACCGCACCAATCTCCTTCACATCTTAAGCGCTCTGTGTGATCATCATCGCGACTCTTCAACTTCTCTGGCAGTTCAACCCCTGTGTCTATCATCACTAGGTGTTATGTCGAGATTCATTTTTCTCTCTGGCAGTTGAGACTCTTCGTATTCTCTTTGAAAGTTGAGCTCACCTTCTCTGTTTCAGTTACAGACTTCAACTCTCATCCATCTATCAATCCCTTCTAAGAATAGTCTTCCTTCACTGGACAAAGCTTGGAGACTCTTCATCTCCTCTGTCGATCACACAGAGGTCTCTCCGAATTCTCTAGCAGATGTCATCAATGGTTTCTGGAAGTTTCACTGTGTTGTGCATCAGTAGCCCTCCGATCTTGTTCAAATTCATCTGCACCATTGGATATGCGGCGAGCAAATCTGGATGGCCAGAATCTGTGCTCCCAGATCTACANNNNAGAGCCCCCCTGCCATTCTATCTTTAAGTGGAGGGGGGGGGGGGGTCTGGAATTGGGCGCACATCTCTTGAGCAGCTAGGATTAAATCACCTATATCAATGATGCTCAAGCGATTCCGGACCCCCTTTGCCATTCTTCCTTTAATCAAAGGGGGGGGGTCCAGAATGGTGGGGTATTGAGGAAGGGCCCCATTCCTGTAGTGTCACCTTTTGTATCGTTCTCCTCCCCACCTGTCGTCTATCCTCCACCTGACCGTGCACCAAGGCTCATTCCCTTATATGGATATGGTCATAACCAAGTGCTTATGCTTAAAGTGATTTTCGTGAATTTGCATTTCGTGAATCTGGAGATGAGGCATCTCAACTCTCCAAGTCGCGATCTCCGAAATCCCAAAATTGAGCTTATATGGACTGACTCCTTCCCTTCTTGTGACCATGGGCCATGAACATGGCCTTATGCATAAGGTTCTTTCACGATTTCGCATTTCGTGAGTCTGGAGATGAGACATATCAACTCTCCAAGTCACGATCCCTGATACCCCGAAATGGCGTGGGATCAACGGTCCTGATCAGAGCTTGATTCAATGGCTGCAATTGAATCACAATTTTGCATATCGTGAAATCGACATTCTTGTTGTATTGTTTACTTGCCTCTCCATGTTGCGATCCCCAAAACTCCAATATGGAGTTAGATCAACGGTCCAGATCTGAGCTTGATTCTACGGCTGCGATTGAATCGCAATTTCGCATATCGCGAAATCAACATTCTTGATGTTAATAATCTTTGACATGTTCAACTTGTGATCCTCAAAAACCTAACATGGACTGGGATCAATGGTCCAGATTCAACCTTGATCTGACGGCTCATATTAAGTCGCGATATGAATATTAAGTCGCGATTTTTCATATCATGATCACGCCCACTTCTCCTTGTTATACTTTAAAAGGTGTGCAGGTTCTCCTTGATCCAACGATGGTCGGGTCCTGCGCTTGGATCTAATGTCTAAGATCTATCCTCCTGTTCATCGCTCTTCTTGTCTATATTCTGATCTGATGACCCTCGTTCTTTCGGGAATTTTGAATGAGATCCAACAATCAGAAATGCTTCTCAGCTTTCGATCATTTTATCAATGTTGCGTTGCCTTCGATCATTCGATCTTCCTGGATTTATCTTCTATTTTCCTATTGATCATCGTTGTTGTACTCAAGCCATCATCACTACTGTACTTTCCATCAATGACAAGCATATACTTCCTGTTAAACATTTTCCAACAATCTCCCCCTTTGGCATTGATGGCAACTAAGACACCCAAATTTTTTTCTCCCCCTTTGACATCAATGTCAAAGAAGAGGCATGCTCCCCCTGAGTTATTGCAGTAATTTTAGGAGGCATTAGATATTCAAACAATACAAATATCCCCCTAACAAGATGGACTCTTTTAGGTGTGAAATGAAATGACACCCAACTTCTGTCTGAGATATTCAAACAGTGTCTTTGCTAGGGGCTTAGTAAAGATGTCTGCAATTTGTCCTGTAGTGGGAATGTAATGGACCTGAACAATCTGATTGGTGACCTACTCTCTCAGAAAATGATATTTTATGGGAATATGTTTTGTCTTGGAGTGGAAGACAGGATTTTTAGACACACTGATGGAACTAGTGTTATCACAATGAATTGGGATCGGTGCAGTGTATTTTACCTCTAAGTCTGCAAGTGTTTGAATCATCCACAATACCTAAGTGCAACAGGTAGCAACAACAATGTACTCTGCCTCTGTGGTTGATAAATAAATGGAAACTTGCTTTTTACTAAGCCATGCTACTAAGGAGTCACCCAAGAAGAATGCTCCTCCACTGGTGCTTTTTCTCTCATCAACACAGTTTGCCCAATCTGCATCTGAATAAGCAATCAACTGAAGACTTTGATTTCTGGGATACCACAGACCATAAGTCATTATCTCTTTCAAATACCTGAATATCCTTTTGACATCTTGTAAATGACTCTGTTTAGGTGCATCCTGATATCTTCCTACCATTCCTACAACATGCATTATGTCTGGGTGAGATGCTGTGATGTACAACAGGCTTCCTATCATTGATCGATATGAGCTTTGATCAACATCAGGTGAATCATCATACTTTCTTAGTTTACATCCAGTTACCATAGGTGTACCCACAGGTTTATAATCTTCCATTTGAAACCTTTTTAGCATTTCTCTTAGGTATTTTTCTTGAGAAATGAACATCCCTTCGGGCCTCTGAGTAATTTGCAGACTAAGTAAAAATGACAGTTCTCCTATCATAGACATTTCAAATTCAGACTCCATGGCAGAAGAAAACCATTGTACCAGTGAATCCTTATTACATCCAAAGATGATGTCATCTACATAGACCAGTACGATGAGAAAATCATTATCCTCTGTCTTAATATACATATTGTTGTCAGTTGTTCCTCTCTTGAACCCTTTGTTTTTGAGATACGTATCCAGTCTGTGATACCAGGCTCAAGGGGCTTGTTTTAAACCATATAAAGCTTTCTTCAACTTGCATACTAAGTTAGGGTTATCAGACAATTTGAAACCCTCTGGTTGTTCCATATAGACTTCTTCACTTAAATCTCCATTGAGAAAGGCTGACTTGACATCCATTT
>ML779083.1:817949-831488 GCA_009831015.1 Picea engelmannii | reverse complement strand
CTTGCTAAGAGCACCAACTCTCTGTTTTCTCTAGCACCCACTAGAAGGAAGCACCAACTCCCTGGTTTCTCTAGCACCAACTAGAAGGAAGCACCAACTCCCTAGTTTCTCTAGCACCAACTAGAAGGAAGCACCAACTCCCTCAGTGTTTCCAGCACCAACTGGATGGAAGCACCAACTTTCAATCATACAGGCACCAACCTGTATAACAGAGAATAAGAGTTCTCCCTTGCACCACCTTGCCACCCTGGTTTCTCTGGCTACAACTAGATGGAAGCTACAACTCCCTATGTTCAAGCACCCACTTGAACCTCTGAGGACAAAAACCCTCCCTAGCACCTCCCAACGTCCCTAAAATATAAATCTTTGCTACTAAAACTTATTACAGTGATATAATGTTCAACAATGGCTTACCAGACTCATCACTGTTCTACTGCATTTCGTTGCTCTATCTACCTCATTGCCTTCCTGCACACATGACTTGCGCTATCTGTTCTTCTGCTTTTTATGCTCTGTGCGCCATGTCCATTCATTGCACAGATCCTCTTCTGTTCAATTCAGCTGCTGCACTCCCCTCCTTCTTCACACATGAATCACCTTCAACAACAACAACCACAACTAACTCCAACAGCAACAACCCCTCTTCTCTTCTCTGTATCATGTATATATAGCTTCTGTGCATCTTGTGCATGCAATATTCACCATTCCCCTACATGCTCATACCTCACCAATCTCCTCCCACATCTTAAGTGCTCTGTGTGATCATCATCGCAACTCTTCAACTTCTCTAGCAGCTCAATCCCTGTGTCTATCATCACTAGGTGTTATGCCGAGATTCCTTTTTCTCTCTGGCAGTTGAGACTCTTCATCTTCTCTGTGAAAGTCAAGCCCACCTTCTCTGTTTTAGTTACAGACTTCAACGCTCATCCATCTGTCAATCCCTTCTAAGAATAGTCTTCCTTCACTGGACAAAGCTTGGAGACTCATCATCTCCTCTGTCAATCGCACAGAGGTCTCTTTGAATTCTCTAGCAGACGTCATCAATGGTTTCTGGTAGTTTCACTACGTCATGCATCAGTAGCACTCCGATCTTGTTCAAATTAATCTGCACCATTGGATATGCAGTGAGAAAATTTGGACGGCCAGAATCTGTGCTCCCAGATCTAAGGTCGGGATTGGATTCCGGAGCCCCCCTGCCATTCTATCTTTAAGCGGAGGGGGGGGGGGTCCGAAATTGGGTGCACATCTCTTGAGCAGCCAGGATTAAATCACCTAGATCAATGATGCTCAAGCGATTCCAGACCCTCTTTGCCATTCTGCCTTTAATAAAAGGAGGGGGGTCTGGAATGGTGGGGTTTCGAGGAAGGGCCTCATTCCTGTCATGTCACCTTTTGTATCGTTCTCCTCCCCACCTGTCATCTTTCCTCCACCTGACCATGTGCCAAGGCTCGTTCCCTTATATGGCTATGGTCATAACCAAGCGCTTATGCTTAAATTGATTTTCGCGAATTCGCGTTTCATGAATCTGGAGATGAGGCATCTCAACTCTCCAAGTCGCGATCTTTGAAATCCCAAAAATGAGCTTATCTAGACTGACTCCTTCCCTTCTTGTGACCATGGGCTGTGACCATAGCCTTATGCATAAGGCTCTTTCACGATTTCGTATTTCGTGAGTCTGGAGATGAGACATCTCGACTTTCCAAGTCGCTATCCCCAATACCCCGAAATGGAATGGGATCAACGGTCCTGATCAGAGCTTGATTCAACGACTGTGATTGAATCGCAATTTTGCATATTGCGAAATCAACATTCTTGTTGCATTGTTTACTTGCCTCTCCATGTTGCGATCCCCAAAACTTCGATATGGAGTTAGATCAATGGTCCAGATCTAAGCTTGATTCACAAAATCGACATTCTTGATGTTAATAATCTTTGACATGTTCAACTCGTGATCCTCGAAACTCCGACATGGATTGGGATCAATGGTCCAGATTCAACCTCGATCTGATGGCTCAGATTAAGTCGCGATTTCTTATATCACGATCACGCCCGCTTCTCCTTGTTATACTTTAAAAGGTGTGCAGGTTCTCCTTGATCCAACGATGGTCAGGTCTTGCGCTTGGATCTAACGTCTGAGATCTGTCCTCCTGTTCAACACTCTTCTTATCTATATTTTGATCTGACGACTCTCATTCTTTCGGGAATTTTGAATGAGATCCAATGATCAGAAATGCTTCTCGGCCTTCGATCATTTTATAAATGTTGCATTGCCTTCAATCATTCGATCTTCCTGGATTTATCTTCTATTTGCCCGTTGATCATTGCTGCTGTACTCAAGCCATCATCACTACTATACTTTCCATCAATGACAAGCATATGCTGCCTGTTAAACATTTTCCAACAGTTTACACAACATATGAGGAGATAGATTCCATGTCTATAGAAGATATATAGGAGTATACAAAATTTTTATGTAATGGTTGGAAGGTGTTAATTCAGAATGACTAACCAAACATCAGATTGGTATGCCTTATAGTTAGTAAATTTTTCATGCATTTGAGGATAGTTTTCTTGTAGTTATAGATATATATACATATCATTGTATCTTTAGAAATAATTGAGTTGTTATCGTCATTAATTGTAGCTTGGTCATATGTTAAATGAATCTCTAGAAAATAAGGGATTTGATTCAAAGAGTTTAAATTTGGATGGGTTGAATAATGTATGTGTTTTCTAATATCCACATATGATCACTTTATTTGTCCAATCTTCACAACTTGTTGAATAATCAACATACATGAAATTTATGTTTTTGTATTAATGTGAACACATTGAACCCTATTTAATTCTTAGTTGTGTTTCTCACAGATTCATATTCCGTCTCCCACTACTTGGGAAGGCTTGTCCCAATTCTCATTGGGAGAGTTTGAAGAGGGTGGGATTTCACAAGTATCATTGTATGTTGAAAACAAATTTAGTTATATATGGAAATTTCAATGTCATTTAAATGATTAATTTAAAAGAAAAATGTCTTAAACAATATATAATTGATTGAATATTAGGGTATGGTGGGTAAGACTGTGACTCAAATGACCATGGGAATGCAATCCTCTTGTGTGGTTGATGATATTCAGGTTGGTGCATCATAGGTATTACATGTTTCAAAATTTAATACTACGATTTAATGTGTTAAAATCATTTAAATTTAATTTTCAAATGTACAAATTTGAAATGTGTTATAGGGCAATGTGGAAAATAGAGTGTATGAGAGTGTGCTTGAAGAGAATGTGGAGAAGAGAGTGCGGGAGATTGGGATTGAAGATGATACATCCATACCTGAGAAGGATATGTCTACTCATGATGATTCTTAAATGTATGTACATTGCACATTAGTGAGTTTTAGTTTTTTCTTATGTTGGGCCTTTTATATATAAGTGTTCAAGCTTATTTATGTTGAATATGATTGTACTTTTTTACATTTTTTTCAAATATTTGTTTGATCAATTTTTTAATTAAGACTTCCCTATTCATAGAAGAGTTACTTAACTAGTGTCTATATAAATTTTCAATACTTCAATCAATCATTTTGAAATATATAGAACTCCTATATAAGCTTATCATAGTCTAAAATGGTACATTCAATCTTATTTATGTTTCGATCATGATGAAAACCTAATTTTTAACTTGAGCATTTGATTATTTGAAAATAGACTCTATCCCACATCAAAAAAGGGGAAGTTTCTAAATGTTCTTCGATTGCATTCCTTGCCTTCTTGTCCCAAAATGTCGTAATATGAATATTTTTGTTTTCTGGTTACAACAAAGTGAATTTCTTCTTCGATTATTGTTAAACTCTTAACTAATTGCTTACTAACGACAAAAACCAACATTTGTAAATTTACAAATAAGCTATGTATGTGAATGATCTCACTTATGAAGGAATATTTCAAAGAGAATTTGATTATATGTAATATGAATACATCCCATGTAGAAAGATGAAAGATTTAAATGGTTTTTGAAGAATTAATTAATATATGTGAAGATTTGTGTTTTCTGCATGTACATGAAATATTGTATGAGAACATCTATTCCACTCCAAAAAGAGACAATTTTCTTGGAAGAATGGATTTTAATATGGATATATGTGAACTTTCATAAATATCAATGTTTTCTTGGAAGAGTGGCTTAATATGGAGATTTGTGAGTCCTTTAATTTGAAAGGGAATTTGATTATATGAGAACATCTATTCCATTGTAGAAGATGATATAAGTATTTTCCTAGAAAAATGAATTAATATGAATATTTGTGAACTTTCTGCATACACAAGTGAATTTATTTTTAGGGTATTATCTAACTTTGAACACTAAAATTGGTTACCAAGCACTTAATTTTTCTCTTTAAAAATTTGCTAGATATGATCTTACTTTGTTTAGATCATGTAGGCAATGTTGAAAGAGCATTCAGTTATAAAATAAAATTAAATATTTATGCAAAGAATGACTTAATATGGAGAGTAACTATTTTGAAAGTTTTGGAACTTTTTGATGTAAGTTTGGTTTAAAAACAATGCCAAAAAAGTATAATAAAAAGAGAGAAATAATATTAGATATGTGGAACTCTGGTTGGGTATGTTATTCTATCTCATTGCTTATTTAATAAAGTTAAATATCTTTAAAATATTCGCCAATAAAGTATATATGCTAATATGTGTTATTGGTTTTTCTTTTTATTGTTATAGATGTTTACAATATTTGTTGGAAAATGAGCACATGGATGTTGGAAGATGAAACTTAACACTTTTGGTATGTCAATTTTGTTTTAATCACAATTTGTTTTGTTGATCTAAAATGGTATGTTTACATTTTATTTTAAATTTGTAGATATATTTTATTTAGAATTTTTTAATTTTAAATTTGAGAATTTTTTTTTGTAGGTATGAAAAGATCTATCTTAACGATGGCTTAGAGTTGAATTTTGGAGTTAAATGTTAATTGCCTCTTAGTTTTTGTTATTGTCCTAAAATGTTTGTGGAACCTATGTATTTGGTTGTGTAACTATGTGAACTTTCATTATATATATATATATATGGAACTCAAAATATCAATTTATTGTTTGATATTTTATTTCTCTTATATTGTTTATGATGGTGAAAGAACAATTTATGTTCTATGATAACGTGTTGAAGTTAAAAATGGTTTATTTCATTTCATTTATAAATATCATTGTATAGTCACTTGTAGCTCATAATTTCAATTTTGTTTGATTTGCAAATATGGTTGAATAGTCAACGATATCATCATTATAGTTTCCCTTCTATTTGTAGATATTTTTATAAGTTGAAGGGTTCATAATCCAAGGGAATATTTCAGCTATCTAATTTTTGTACATATTTAAGTATCTTTAATGTGTAGAATATAAGTAATGTTAGCTTCATCATACACATTTGTTCTTTTTATGCAAGTTGTAGTTGCATGATTTTCAAATTCCCTGATATGATATTAGAGCCATATAACCTACACAATTTAAATATTTCATTTAGTTCATATCTCGATTTGATTTTTATACAATGATTTTACTTGTTTTAATTAATAACTATTGCATGAGGGAAATGTATTAAAGGAAAATTACTCTCTTTTCGTCTGGCTTTTGATGTTGGTCTTGTGAATACATTTTATACAATAAAGAATTTATAGTGTTTACAACTAAGGTGAGGAAATTGTTAACACACATTGTCTCATAGTTATCATTTTGTTTATGTGGAATCTTGTTGTATGTTTCCTTAAATTGTTTTGAAAAAGTACAACTCTGTAATGAAATGACTATCATCAACACTAATTTTAAATTATTTTTTTGCATCTTTTCAATGCTGATATATTTATCAATGTCTATCATAGTGATATTATGCATTGAAATATAAACATAAATTGTTCATTATATTAATCTTAGATTTAGATTTAATATATACATTAGAAAATAATTTGATTCAAAATATTAAAATTTAAATGCACATTGTAGCAATTTAATATATCAACACTTTTGGAATCAAAATTCACAATTTCATAATTAAAATTGACACTCTTTAGGATGTATAAAAATATCCTTAATTAGGATAATGGTAAAAAACAAAAATGTCATGGGCCAACATGGTGTATAATGTGTAAAAACAATGGAGAATTAGTAAGCCATATATTTGTACAATGTCCATATGAAAAAGAGCTATGGAATGAAGCAATAAAATTGACACTTTTGGAATCAAAATTCACAAAAAGAAAATTGAAATTGAGACTTTTGGAGTTTAACATTCACACTTTTTGGATTCGAAATTACTCAAAATTCATACTTTTGGAATTGAAATTTACCCTTTTGAAAACCAATATTCACAATTTCATAATCGAATTTTGCATTTTATAAAGACTTATGCTTAAATACATCATGCATAAATATTACATCCCTAAGGCTCATGCATAAATATTAAATCCCTAAGGCTCATTACATCATGAATAATTATTAAATCCCTAGGGCTCATTACATCATGCTTAAATATTACATGATATAGGACAAGTCCTAACGTATGCTTGAAGGCTTAATATCATGTCGATTTTGAGACTTGAATCATAGTGCAAGCTACATTAGTACATCACTTTTATGAATTTAGTAAGGCACCATTAAATTTCTAAATAGCGTCTTCTTACCATATCAATATTTTCATGTCTTAATGGATATATAATTAAACAATAGAACATCCAATGGCAAAGAATATTGTGTTTCTGTAGGATAATCCTTAGAACAAGGAATAACCCACTTTGAAAGTTACCACAATCCCAACAAAAACCATTAAAATTGTTTATTTCCACTAAATTGGGATCATTTTAATAAACCCCAAATCTAATTATTTTCACAAAGGTGATATTTTTTAATAGACCTCAAACACTATCAATTTTCATGAAGACTTAGGTATTTTGAATATACCTCCCATGGGTTGGAGAGATTTCCTCATTATCCTCATGCAATTTTACCCTAACATCAATTTTACCCTACAATTTACCATAAAATTAAATGTTCACATCAAGTGGGGATTGAATTACACTCTGATGTGTCGTAGATATTTCACAGTGGGCTCCAAATCCTCTCCTATGTCTCCTCTGTCTCCTCTATCACTTTCAAACTAGAAAGGTCCAATTATTATGTCTCCTCTATCATGGTTGTGCTCCTAATCCTCATAAGTATATGAGATCCATGATATGAAAATGTCTCCTCCTCACAGAAACTTTCACTGCAACTGGTCCTGCAACTGAAACTATAATTGATGCTGCAACTAGCATTGTAAATGGCATTATAATTGCAACTGGCACTATAATATAGCTCCTTATTTGAATGGACCATGAAAGGAAACTAAATTAAATGATTCAATAATCCTAGATATTCATAAATACAAGTACTTTCAATGAAAAATATAAAATTTTGGAATGTATGTCACTTGTTTAAAGAAATCATAATGGTATGTCATCTTCAATTATTTGTTCATGAACGACTTTTGACATTTTCCATTTTCTAACTTTTTTTTTTATTGATTGAACTTATATTAACTTTATGTGCATTGCACATACCAAATGACTATATTGACAACTTATGACATCCGAATGATACTCTGGAAAGTGAACATGACTATCAGTTTGATGATTTTCTTGAAAAAAATAGCCTTTCAATACGATATATCATCTTTCATATATAAAACCGTTATCATAAAAATCTTCTATTAACCTCATCTTTTGTTTTGTGAATTTCATCAAATAATATTTCATGTTTTCAGTGTTGTCTACAAGTGCAACCATGACAAAGACATCTCTTGCAAATAATTTGATATGTTCCAACAAGCAGTTTGTGTTAGATTAACACTCATGCACGTGCCATTAAATTCATATACTGTATATAAATTTTATATATCCAACTTACAATTACATCTACAAGTTGTTTAAATATTTAAAAAATATGTTTTCAAACAATTGAAACATAAAAATTACCTTCTCTAACAAGATCAGAAACTTTATCACCATTAAATGACACTATAGTTTCATTCGATTCTATCTCCTTTGAGCTTACAAGTGGACTTTTCCCCTTTATATTAAGTTTAGTATGTCTCCAAGCTTTAACATATTCCGCATTTTGTTTTCGCAAATCTCTATGGATTTTTTGTCCTCTATGCATACTAAACAAAAACAAGATTCGTTTCTTCTATCAAATGAAAACACATTTTGATAGCGTTTTGTTTTAACTGAATGCACTTTTTGTGTCCCATGTATTGTAATGGCTTCATATTGGATTTATCTATTTACATCTTGGTTTCCAACATACCAAAAAACACTGCATAAGACAAGAACTTGTTAACTTTAAATCTGTCAAGAAAATGATTGAAGATCATATAAATTTGAACACGTGAATAAAAATATTCATTATACATGTGTAACATGTATATATACACACATGTGCACACCCCTTAATGGATTATTTTCATGGATTAGCATCAATTTACACTATTCAACAACTTGATCAATGGATTCAAATCGATTGACATTAGGGTTCATCTGATACGTTTGAAGTGCTCATTTTACATATGCCCCTACACCGTCATGCTCTCATTTTCCATGACCAGTCTAAAAAAAATTCCAACAATGTGTAATGTTTGATTTCTTATGAAGATGACACAACCAATAGAATTATCGTGAAGATTTGAACTGACCCACACATCCATCTGACCATATCCAATGTCGATCAAATTCGATCCCACGTTCTTTCAATGAATCATAAAATTTATCAAAACAATGTTGTACATAATGTGTATCGTGTGCTCGATCATCACTTATATAAAAGTTATATTCTTTAATAACATGCCAATTGTCATTGGTGTTTTCTATGTTATCAAGACTCCATTGAGCATGTCTATATAGAACGTGGACAAATATAGTGATTTGATCATAATGATAATATTCACTCTATATTTCTTTTTGTGCAGCCAATGTGTAATTCTCTTCAAAATCAACAACAGACAAAATTGTCCCGGGTGGAAACACTTCAAGGGATTGTTTGAATTGTAGTTCTTTCCATCGAGCTCTATGTGAATGCTTGGTGTATTTATAAATTTCTTCCTCAAACTTATTCAAAAAATCTATCAAACGGATTTTATCTACTTTCAAATCAATCCTTTTGGAAATAACATTTGAAGAATGTGGAGTCGTGTTGTTGATATATTCATATCTCTTCCAATTGAATGTTATATTAGAAAATGATTGATCATTCATATCAATAGGATAATTTGAGTGAAACAAACTTAGATTTCCACGACGATCATATTTCTTTCCACCAACACATTTTTTTGGTAAAATAATTCAACACCTTCTCTTTCACATAGAATTTCAGATATAAAAGCACATAATGTGGAAGGAGGAGGTGAACTTGGCCGTAAAGTTTTACCAAAATCAAGAAAAGTGTCATAATATAACTCAAATTCCATATGATAATGACAACAACAAGTGTCACGAACAATGTTGGGTCTAACAAACCATGGATTTTGTTGCACAAATTTATTGATGGATATTTTAACTTGTTTGTGATCTTCTTTGAACGGATTTTGTTGCACAAATTTATTGATGGATATTTTAACTTGTTTGTGATCTTCTTTGAACTTATTGAACATTTGTTTTTCTGTCATTGGCAATGTATGTTTTGGATGTTATTCATATTTTTTTCACGTTATTCTTCATCACAACAAATCCCTTGTATGTGGTGAAACATGAGATTCTGTCAACCAACAATTATAGGCCGATTCTTTAACATTTTTTGTATGTCTATATTTGTAGGGTTGTCTAGAAATAATTGTCCAATAAGAAATTTTATCATTTGCATCTATTTGCAATCAAAATTTTCTATGTTTGTACAATATTTTTCTTAAGGTTCCCATTGCTTTTGCTATGTTTTGTGTCAAGCGATCTTTTATATTGATAGATGAAACACATGCTATTTGTATCACTCTACGTGCAACACTAACATTTTTTTTTGATATTTTCCAAAAGCTTTTAATACACTATTTATATTTTCTAAGACATTATGTTTCATCTTTGTATCTTTTGTCAACTTTTGAATGCCCAATAATGATGTTTCTTTTAACTTTCTTGACTTTATTAGACAGAGTAAAAATTGAGCTTGTACTGTTACTAATTCATCTTTGAAAATAATATTATACATATTCTTAACACGGTATCTTATATAATGCTTAACTTCTTTCTTCCCAAATTTGTTAGTATCAACATTTTCTAATATTTCATCATCAATGTTGATAGATTCTCCTACATATTTCAATTTAAATTTTATATTAATAAATTCACTAAACTATATAGAAGTGTTCATAGATTATATTATCTAGATTTATGCACATAACTATAGGTGGTTCAACTTCTACTTCAATTTTAGTTTCAATGACTTCAGCGATGTTATGAGACAAATCTATTTATGTTTTTTGAAAAACATCAAATCTGAATTAAAATCAAATATATTTTAAACAATAATTTAAATAAATGAATTCTATACTCTTGATACAGACAATATGTACATGCATACCTGGTTGGAATTCTTCTTGTCGAAAATCTCTATTTACATCATCATCGTTTCTTTCTTCAATATTTTCAATTTCTCATTTCTTTCTCCAATAATGCTCTTTCCCTTATTCATTATGACGATTTTCATCTCGAGTGCAATAAAATTTTCTCTTGCGCAAACATTTGTTTCCTATGAGTATAGTTATCTGTAAAGGTTTTTAAAAAATTCAACATTTCAAAATAATCTCAGAAAAACTTCATTGTCACAAAAATGATTAAAACATAATATCAAGAATTTTATGTTAAACAAAGTATTCACCTTGAAAAAATGTTCAACAAAACCTTCAATATATAAATTGCTATTCTAATAAAAACTTGAACTTCAAAAATCTATATATTTTTTTGCATTCAAAACATCAACCACCTTGTTCAAAACAACGAAAAATATGATTCAAACTTTTTCTTAGAGGCTCCACATATGAAAAACCATGAAACAAGTGAGAGAATTGTGTTAAATTTGTTCAACCGAAAGAATATTTATAATATTTGGCACCAACTTAAACGGAATGGCGTGTCCCTTTATGTTTTGTTGGTCGACGAAATTCTCTCACCCACCTTTCAGCCGAAAACATAATGTTCGGCTATAAAGTGAGGAATTCCTTTATTTTCTAGGGATTCTGTTAGAAAAATATATTTCAGTCGAATAAAATATTTTTCGGCCAAAGATTATTTTGGTCAAAAATATGTGAATGGGACTGTTTGTAGGAACCTGAGAATTCTCTCCAACTTACTTTAATTTTGGAGGTTGCGAACTCCTGCAAAAACTCATAATTTAGTTTCGAAATTGATTCCAGCATTAGCAAAATTGAATCTACTTTCAATGGATTTTTTTTTTTCATTTTCACTGTTTTTATTTAATTTTATTTAATTTTATAAAAAAATCACTGCATAATATTTCGAGGTGACATTTTGATTCAGAGAAATGGAATATCCATATCTCTTAAAATACACAGTGGAAAATTTAGAAAAATTTAGAAAAAATTATATTCAAAATCCTTAAACAATTCTCTTCAAAAGTGTATTTTTAGATTTTACTTTTAAGTAAAAATTAAGATAGATACAAGGTGGAGAAACAAATGTGTTTAAAATATGCAACTTTTTTAGCTTGGTCAACTTCAAAAAATTCTAGAAATTATAATATTCATCCGTTAGATTCAAAATTATAGTCATAAGAAAACAAAATCTCTGTAGATTGTTGCAGTGTATTTCATTTGTAAAAAACAAAAGTTTAATAATAGATACTTTGTTGGGGGACATAATAACTCATTATTATTCCTTTCATTTTAAAGTAAAATACTGTGAAACAATTTCCAAATTGACATATCAAATCTCAATAAAACTAATTTGAAAAATAGTTATTAGAAGGCTAACAAAATTCTTCACAGGTTTTTCTTTTACTATAAAGTTAAATTCTAAATAAAAATAATAATTTTGTATACCGGAAGTTGAAGAACTTGTGAAAATATAGTTTTTTTCTCATAAAACAAGCAAAATAGATACCCATCTTCATGATTTTATCCTAAATAATTTATGTTTCATTCAATGTAACTTGTATTTACTTTTATTTATTAAACGTTAAAAAATATTAAAAGTGATGTTGAATTCTTAAAGTATACTGTTAAAACCCTAAATTGCACTATACCTGCTTACCTGGCATCAGGCCTACTAATGCCTCTTCCTAGCCAAAGCCATGCTGAGCAATTCCTCAAAAAACCACTTAAAACAAGCAACCCGCGCCCTAACTTCTCCCTGGGCGCGGGCATCCGCTTGCTGTCCTTATACTGCACGCGGGCATCCGCAGGCTAACCCAAAACAGCCCGCGGGTACCTAACAAAGCAAAAAATCAGGAAAGTTTCCGCCGAGACACGAGGCTTTTTGTCAGTTAACTGGAACTCCGAGCCATGCATGGCCGAGAGTTCACCAAAAACCCTAGCTCCTTCTAGCCTATAAAAGGAGGGGTAGGGGTACTATTCAAAGGAGGAAAATAATAGCAAAGAAACTCTGCCAAATTGCCAAGCCAGTTTTGTCCCAACCCTTTAGCCTTGCCTCAAGCTTTAGGAGAAATTCATGCAGCAGCAGTTGGAGGACAGAAAGAAGAGGAGGAGCCCAGGATCAGGATCAAGGAACGGTGGCCGATCTCAGAAATCATTGTAAGTTGGTTCATATTGAGATTAATGAAAAGATACTTTTCTCGTCCCGAATACATGAGTCTCATCTATGTTATTTGATTCATGTTTTATCTCTAACCCCCTAGTAGATCAGTAGCATGCATGCATAGTATCGTCTTGATTGCAGGAAGCTTTGTGGAAGGAGCAGCAACAGCAAGGAGATAACAACTCAACGGAGGATCTACTTCAACCATCGAAAAAGGTTGGTTAATTCTTCTCGTGTTTGCCTGAGAAAAGGGATTGAGATTTTGGGTAGAAGGTTAAAAGTTAAATCTTAAGGGTCATGATCTACGTATAAGTTTAGAGCCCTAACTTATTAGTCCGTAGGGTAGAATACCCAACAACAGAATTGGTGACTCCGCTGGGGACTCTTTTACTCTTAGGGTCTCCTGGTTTGGTGAAAGATCTTTTGGTAGTTTAGAGAATTAAGTTTCAGTTTCTTTGCTGTTTTTTGTTTTCTGTTAGTCGAAAGCTAGCAGAGATCTTGGTTATTAATACCAGTTCTCTTTGAATGATGCTCGACATTTTCTTTTCGGGACACACAGAGGTACCCGCGGCCTGCAGAAGGCCTGCACGCAGGTAACCCGCGCCCTAACTGTCTATAGCACGCGGGTATCCGCGGGCTATAGTGGTTTCAGTAGCGTGTAGTTTTCAGGAAGCTAGAGAGGCAGTCTCCTCTTCCCTGTCAGAAGTTTATCTTCTCAGGGGGCTTTCTGGATCC
>ML779083.1:761398-813904 GCA_009831015.1 Picea engelmannii | reverse complement strand
TGATATTTTTGCAGACGACACTTCCCGATTCCTGATTCCTGGGCTCACTTATTCAGCATATCGGTACAGATTGGTAAAGAATTGGTAATGTATTTCAGCCATCAGATGCTCTTCTGACCTCACACATTAGGGGGCATCTGTTAAAACCCTAAATTGCACTATACCTGCTTACCTGGCATCAGGCCTACTAATGCCTCTTCCTAGCCAAAGCCATGCTGAGCAATTCCTCAAAAAACCACTTAAAACAAGCAACCCGCACCCTAACTTCTCCCTGGGCGCGGGCATCCGCTTGCTGTCCTTATACTGCACGCGGGCATCCACAGGCTAACCCAAAACAGCCTGCGGGTACCTAACAAAGCAAAAAATCAGGAAAGTTTCCACCGGGACACGAGGCTTTTTGTCAGTTAACTGGAACTCTGAGCCATGCATGGCCAAGAGTTCGCCAAAAACCCTAGCTCCTTATAGCCTATAAAAGGAGGGGTAGGGGTACTATTCAAAGGAGGAAAATCATAGCAAAGAAACTCTGCCAAATTGCCAAGCCAGTTTTGTCCCAACCCTTTAGCCTTGCCTCAAGCTTTAGGAGAAATTCATGCAGCAGCAGTTGGAGGACAAAAAGAAGAGGAGGAGCCCAGGATCAGGATCGAGGAACGGTGGCCGATCTCAGAAATCATTGTAAGTTGGTTCATATTGAGATTAATGAAAAGATACTTTTCCCGTCCCGAATACATGAGTCTCATCTATGTTATTTGATTCATGTTTTATCTCTAACCCCCTAGTAGATCAGTAGCATGCATGCATAGTATCGTGTTGATTGCAGGAAGCTTTGTGGAAGGAGAAACAACAGCAAGGAGATAACAACTCAACGGAGGATCTACTTCAACCATCGAAAAAGGTTGGTTAATTCTTTCCGTGTTTGCCTGAGAAAAGGGATTGAGATTTTGGGTAGAAGGTTAAAAGGTAAATCTTAAGGGTCATGATCTGCGTATAAGTTTAGAGCCCTAGATTATTAGTCCGTAGGGTAGAATACCCAACAACATATACTATGATATTTTCATGGCATTATGTATTACCTTGTGCTTTGAGTGATAACAAGATTTAAAAAGTAAACATTTAAGGGTTGATTTTATGATTTTGTTTACAGTAACGATGTGTTATATTACCACTTTATAAAAATGTGTCATTTTCATACCCCAATCCTAGAATGGGTGCTACCAATAGTAGTAGTTTTCAATTTGATGGTTGATTTTGAGGTTTTGGTTTTAATGGTACCAAGTGATAAAAATACAATTTCAAATTATCTAAAATTTTAACGTTTTGAAAAAAAAAAAATTCAAAAACATCTGTTTTTTTAGGTGTTGATTTTAAGGTTTTTCTGAGCTACTGTCTAAGCTTTGAAGGCCATGTTTGAAATTTTTTGTAATTTTGACCCCGTTTAAAAAAATGGTGCTACTAGTAGCACCACTTTTTGATTTAGGGGTTGATTTTGATGTTTTTAATGCAAAAACATGAGTTTTTGGGCCAGAGTTCTCATTTTGAGGTCATAGTTCTCATTAAGTCGATAAATTTGTAAATACAAAAGAAAATGAAACATTGGTGGGCCGATGAAGACTAGGCCCTCAAATAAGGTAAAAAATAGTTCCCACTCATAGGCTCAAGACACCCTACAAATGTTGGCAGCCATGCATTGCCAACTATATGAAGAAGAAAAGAGAACACATTTTAAGACTGATTGGATTCCTTTGACACACACCATCATCAAGACATGGAATGTATTCTGGGAAGAAATATTGGCTTTCAACATATGTCTACACATGAAGAATCTCCCAGGTATGAAGAAACACTGTTTTTATATGTTATCCTACATGATTGATGCCATCTTCTACTCTATATATTTTGTTTACCTGGGGTGGAACTAGGACCGAAACCAACCCCCCATCCATGTATACTACTCTCACTTATGGATCATTAATTACAAAAAACACTTTTATGACATATGTGATCTCTTCCTAGCCGCTCTACACTCTATTCTATTTGGTTTCCCAAGACACAAATTTCCATCAAATCTAGGAATGGGATGAAAGGGGTAACTAATTGGTTTCTCTATAAATATTATTCATATATAAGGGTGTATGGAACCACTGAATCCCCATAGCTTTTACCCTACTTTTTCCTAGCCTATTTATTGATGAGGGAGATTTCATACCAAACCATGGGGTTAATCATCACTACACTATTTCAAATTAGTAGCAAAACAATTTGGTGATTTTTCCCTATCCACATCGAAATTTACACTATTTCAAAAGGACAACACACAAGGAAAGAAGCAGAGGCCCTACAAGAGTTAATCCTATGCCTAGGAGAGCCAAAAGGCCATGAACGTCATGATATTGAAATCATCCATGTCAGGTCTTTTGGTCTTACCCATTTCAACATCCATGTTGTCGACTTTGAAGAGGAAAAGTTTAAGGGAACCCTCTCTTATGATGAATTCCTACATCCATTAACCCATGATGCTTCCAAGCGAGAAATTGAACATGAAAAAGAAAAGATCAATAGGGTAACTCTAAACTAGTTCCAGAGACTACTTTAGCAAGAGCAAGATGTTGGCATCACCAGAGAGCAGGAAAAAAATAGGAAGGAAGAAAATCTAGAACAAAAAAGACTCCAAGCTAAGAAATATTATCAGAGAAGGAAAGCTAAGGAGGTGAAGATAAGAAAATAACATGAACGCGTGGCACAACAGGATGTGCTCCAAAAGAAGAAATAAGAAGAAGCCAAAGACAATAAATTGGTTGATGAAGTAGAAGCCAAGAGGTTGGCTAATGAAGCAAAAGCCAAGATATTGGATGATGAGGAAGAGGAAAACTAGGTATCTAATGAATTTGAAGATAAGAAGAAGGTAGAAAAGTTATTGAAGCAACAACAATTGTAGAACTTAATCCAGGCCCCTAATACTTCATCAACGCCCAATCTAGGGATTGTGAACATGCCCCCTCAAGAATACACTCCCATAAGTACTATTCCAGGAGATTCCTCCTTCTCCTCCCAAGCCCTTAATATTGAGGGCTCTATAGTAGCCATTGGAGACCTCTATTTTGATAATATGACAAGAAGTATTGATAAGATATAAACCAAGAGTAAAAGAGGAGAACACATGAGGTCAAAACCATCTGCAGGAAGCGTAGTATAATGGAAATCAAGGCCTGGTCCTGAAGAAAATGTGGTTCAACCATCCTCTACACTCAAATCTTTTGCAAGGATGAATGCCTCATTTTTCCTTGAAGTAACCAACAACCTCAACACTGCCAAAAATAAATTCATTGAACTCATGACAAAGGAGATGTGAAAGACAAGCTCACCATTGATTTCTAGAAAGCAATAGAAGCAACTGACAGTCTCAATAAATAAAAGGTGGACAAAGCTATGCAAGATCAAAGAGACCATATGAATGAAAAATTTGAGAAAAGGATGAAAATCCAATGTGACACCCATAAAAATGAGTTAGAAAAAAAAAAAAAAAAACTCAAGATGACCATAGAAGATGCTAGAGCATCAACATGTACTATAGAATCTATCAAGGCACATGCATTTGTATTGAGTGAAGAACTTGTGGTAGGAAAGAATAAAGTACTTGATCTACTAAATATCATAGCACTGAGCGAGAGGAACAACTCAGGATACAAAACAAATTGGTTGAAAATCAAGAAAGGCATCAAGAAACAAGAAAATCCTTGGAGGAAATGATCAGTTGATAGGATATGCACAAATATCCACCTACCACGCTACCGATATATTCCAAGAGGGAAAAACTTAGATGTCATATTCTCTTTTACACTGCAAACATATCTTCAAGAGTGCACAGATCACCCAAAAGGAAAAAAATAATACTTGTGCGAAAGAAGAAGGGATACAACCAATGCAGTCCATTAATGAAACAACATATGCCAATATAATAATGGCTGAGGTGGAGGAACACAAGAAAACGATCCAGATGAACATTCAAAATTTGTGTCAATTTGAGAGATAATCAACTAAAGAATACCTATTGATACCTTCCTGACTCACAAACAAAATCCAATTCTTTGTCAAGAACGGAATAGAGCAGTTATACCAAGAAGTATCCACCAAGGTTTGAAACAGAGAATCAATATTGGAAATATTACAATCAATAAAACTTGAAATCATATTGAGAGATCATTCCCTCTGGAAAGAATATCAATATCATCTATACAAAACAATGGAACTCATGATTATAAATTCCACAATTTCTTCCAGATGTTGCCTTTTTTAGTTATTGTAATCTTATTTTTGAATCTTATTTTTGAATTCAGAATATGAAGAGCCTCTTTTTGTAAAAATTTCCTGATTTCATGATTGAAAAGATAATTATGTAAACATTCACTCTTCATTATAAAGGGGAAGAGTGTCCATTTGAAATGGCTTTGGGTTTTGGAATATAGCAAGAAAATATTTTTACTACAAGTTAATTTGAACCTGAAGACATTTTTGTTGGATATTATGGTGTCAATATGTATGAATGTGATTATTATATTTATGCATGTCTATTACTATAGTATGTGAATATTGGTTTACAAATTATTTCTGAATCAATTTTTCATTATTCATAGTTACCATGATTTTTAGAGAAAATACAACAAAAGTATGATGCAATTAACTAATCAATTACTTGATTCTAACTAGTCAAGTTGTTGAACTTTCATGTTACCTGTATTATGAATTTCTTCTATGCAAGTAATATAAATATTTCATTGTATTCATCCTTGTTAGTTTTCTCTCGATCAAGATAGGCTAGATTATAATTAAATATAGACTTCATCTTATAATCGTAATCATTCATCTTAGCTTAGAATTAGTTAGTAAGTTTTTTCTTTTTTTAATTCATCTAAGAACCTTCAATTCTAATATCCATATTTAATTAGTATATTGGTTAGATTGGTAACCAATCCAAAATATGGTCAGAAATGTTATTCCAAACAAGAGTGGGTCTAATTGGGACCTACCATCGGGCATTTTCTCTCATTTGATTGAACAAATCATTTTGGCCCATCAACAATGTCTTTGTTTGATGGAGGTAAATAAGCTCCATAAGACTGAGTAAGATAATGAATTGGGATGATGGTTGATGATTAGGATCCCATGAGGCCCAAAAGGCTTGACATAAATTCCTTTTCCTTCTCCTCTCCTTGGGTAGAGGGTATAATTCCATGCAAGCCAAATCCTATATCACTTTCAATTGAAAGTGTAAAAAGGGATGGGAGAGAGAGAGAGGATTACTTGAATCCGATCCTTCACCAATGATATTAAATGAAGATATGGGTTTTGACATCTAGCTAGGGATGATACCATCTTTCTTTGATATGGTTGGTTGAGTGATATCTAATTGTTCCTTATCAAACTCGTTCAAGGGATTGAATCAATGCTACCACATCCCTTAATTTTTTCTAAACCCACATTTTACATTCGAAACAATGGGGTAATTCATCCATAGGTGTCCATAAGAGTGAAAACACACACATTTGTAGGGAATACCTCCATAGTGTAACTCTTGACAAATAATAGTGTTCCCCCTCTTAATGGTTATATAATCCACTATCCCTTTAGATAAGTGTAAACCCACCAAAATTTCGGCCATGACTAAATAGCCATAGGAGCAATAGGATTTTTAAACTTCATAATAAAATCCCATAATGTTCCCAATCTCATGGAAGAATTCATCATACTACAGGATTAGGGGAAACCTAGGAAGTATAACCCATATCGGGATTGTCTCTAATTTTTTAGAATTTCCATCAAAATCTACCTTCCATTTCTTTAACAAGATTTCTTGGGATCCCCATCTCTAGCAATAAATAAGATTTTTTTTTGCGTCTTCCCCTAAATTCATAATACAAACCATCCATAGTTTTTCAAGAAGTAGGATTTAAGAGATAAAACCAATTCATTCAAAAAAAATATCAATTTTCCATCTCTTTAGGGTTTTTGTCGACATTCACTTATTGGAAAAGTTCCCCACTAAATTTGCATACTCCATATCATTGATTTTGTGAAGCTTAATCCCTTCGCTTAAGACCAAGACCAATTTGATCTCATAAATATTTCATTTTATGCATATTTTGTTCCTCCTATGCTTCTCCGTACCTATCAATCACATTCTCACTATACTAGAGTCCATAACCCGCTTATGGGAAATGTTAGTCATCAAATTTATTAAAACATTCCTTTTGATAAAACCCCCATCTAGGTATAAATATGAATCCACATGTGTGTGAAATTTAGAGATGACAAACTTTCTAATCACAATCTTGCTTGCATCATTGAATTGGATGGAGCTTGGAGACCAACTAAAATCATTATTTTTACTTCATGTCATCTAAGAGGGATTAGATGAGCAGATCCATTTGTAATAAAAAACCAAGCAAGCCATTCAATTCCCCCATGCTTAAAACATTAGGCTCATTGATGGGTTTCAGAGGTAAAATCCCCAACTGATCTAACACCTATTGGTTTTAGAAGCCAATATCCTTAATGATTGAACCTAGTACCTCCAAGTTATCCTCTTCTTGTAGTTTCTCTTCTATCTAATTGAGTATAGATGCATAGAAATTGAAACTCCCCCTAGAAAATTTCAATGAATCCCATATTCGTCGAACCTCAAAAGGGTCCTCTGTGTAGTCCATGTTCTCTTCGTCCATTATCTAGGATGACTAGGATGACCAACATTTACTACAATAGTGACAATAGCTCTAACCATGGTTCCCAATATCATCTGTAGGAAGACTAACCAAGAATCCAAACCATAATTATAGGAACAAACCCTATCCACATAGCCATTTCCCTTGAGGTTGGATTAATTTTGTTTTTATCCAAAACTAATTAATACTACTACATAATAAAGTGGTTATATATGAGAATAATTTTTTTTATTAAACATTTATCATTATTTAAATTTCTTATTTTTTCATTAATTAAATTTGTAATATAATATTGTTTGTATTTATTTCTAACATATATATACAACATCATTATATTTTTAAAGAATATTTTTCATTTATCTTTAAGATAGATAAACCCCTCACACTTGCGGTCTAGGTAAATAAGAAAATCAATTGGAAAGCACTTTTGTACTTAATAAAATATAATTAGTGGCAAGAAAAAAAAAATCCCAATGGGGAAAGACCTACCCCAACAAAGTAGTGTTGAATGATTAAAAATGAAATGTTGAACAATGTTGTAAGACATGTTTAAAAATCTAGAAAATGACTTTGATTTTGAGAGCTTTTTAAGTGAAAGAGTTTCCAATTTTGTACCTAGAAGCTTCCGTAGAGAAAATGTTCTTCCTTGTTGTAAGTTATAGCGGATTTCACAGACCACTTAGAGTTACTATTTATGCATAACATTGTAGTTGAGGTATAATATGCTAAGCAAGATTTCAATGTCACTAGAATAATTACTTTGCAAGTTTGATGATAAGTGAATTATTATCTATTTTGTACCATTTTCTAAATTTGTTAGATAAATGTCATAGAAGATTTTGAGATTTTGTAAGACAATATTGAAAATTTTATTCATGATCTATTGTTTATAAAATAAACAGATGTGATAAGTAACTTCCTTGTGATAAGTAACTTTTTAGTTACAAAGTAGAAAACATAAATACCCAAACCCATAGTAGGAGAGGTCAATTACATGGCATGCTTTGGAGAGGTAATGTAGAAAACATAAATACCCAAACCCATAGTAGGAGAAGTCAATTAGATGGCATGCTTTGGATAGGTAAATTGACATTGTAAAATATTCTAAAATATGTATATTCTAGGTGAACCCTCATATTCATTTCCTATGGTAAAATACCATAGTCGAAAAATTATCCAAAGATATAAATTTTTCAAGAACGTGTAGCTCCCCAATTTTTTACACTACTCGATGCACAATTCTAAAAGGTTTTATGATCCAAATTATATTGAGAATGACATGAATGCATATATATAACCAGGAAATAAATATATATATTGCTAGAAACACAATAGTACAGTTAATCTCAGATTCTATTAATGATGTTTGGAATACAAAAGACCGTAAAATGCAAAGCACACAAGATATCTAGAATGGTAGTAGTTTATCCTTGAAGAGAGAGATGTGTCATCTACGCTCATTCATAAGAAGATGATTACAAAGAGGTTGAAAGGCCTTTTAACATAAAGCATCAATGAGACAAACATAAACATCCAAAACCCTAACCCTAGAATATGAAACACCAAAAGGTTTGTGGGCCCCAATGTGGTTAGTTGATATGAAAACCTCCCCAGGGCAAAAATATTGCATAAAATATTAGTTTGGGGTGCTAAATACCACGTCAAAAAGGTATAGCTGAGAAGTACACATCCCATTTGAATTAAAATTTGTATATAGCTACATGGTAGGCACTTCCATGCAAAAACAAACATCATTTAGGGCCTCAAAATGACCTTGGAAGTTGGGACCCAAAAAATCATAGAAAAATACCAAGACGTGGAACCATTCTAAATTAGTGTAACATGTGGGTGGCCACTAGTATCCACCTGGATCATTCCTCCATGCTTAGGAAAAAATGGTCTCCATTTCATCAAGTTCCTTTATCGGATGGGGAAATTTATGTTGAAAGTGATTCCCAGTGAGCCACTTTCTCTAGTGAAGAAGTTTCCCTGCTTTGACAACTTCATAGAGTTGGATGTTTTGCTAGCGAGTTCCATTCATCTTGGTGTCCATGATCTGATCGACTATTTCCTGTTCAATGTAGTTAGTATTTATTTATGTAGGGGAAAAGTGCTCAACCACATCTGGATTTTCCAAGAGAGGTGGAAAATATGATCGAAGCAATTCCACATTAAATATAGGGTGCAAGCCAAGGAAAGGGGGAATACTTAATTCAAAATCATTCTCACCCATAACCTTGGTGATGGTGTAAGGCCTATATAGGAGTGGGTGAAGCTTTTAATGGGGTTCTGTGAGGCGCTATTTATGAAAATGTAACCATACCTTATCATTGTAACATCCCGCTATGGCGCATTGAGAAAACTTATTCTTTGAGGACACTTGCTCGCAAGTGATCTGGACTATTATGATATTAAAACATTTGTCCTTGATTATGATGCGTTATGTTAAATGACATGATGTTTTACTGCTTTGACATAGACAAGTGCTATTGACTCAGTTTTACTGAGTGTGTAGGGTTTTGAACCTTGAGGATGCAGAGGCATCAACATAACCCCTTGGACTCTGGATTGAGTCAGGGAGTGTGCTATTGGGGTTGATTGTTTATTGTGATTTTAGTACATTTGATTAGATGATATGATGTGGACATGTTCTGACACGATTGTTGATGATGCAGGCTGACGATAGCTTGCCGACCAGACTCACATATGGAGTAAAGGGGCCACACATGACTACCAGAGAGGTTGAGGGAGAGGTGTGGATAGAAGCCCTGCCACAACCTACTAGCACTCCCACCGTGGCTTGAACTGTAGGTTAACGATTACCTAGTTCAAGAGGACCCATAATGCTGTGAGGGTAGAATGCGACAGTCGCTCGTGATGTTTCTAAGGGGCACGCAATAAGGCAGGAGCCTTATTCCTTAGAAGCCCTTAGTCTCCCACAAGTTCACCTAGCAGAGTGTTGACTCCAGGGGTTATTGATGTCTACCAATCAGTCAAGAGGCGAGTGGCACCCTTGGAGCACGTGGTGCATCCTGAAGGGCACGTCACGCAAAAGAAACACAAGAGGAGAGTGGCACCCTCGGATCACATGGTGCATCCTGAAGGGCATGTCACACAAAAGAAACACAAGAGGCGAGTGGCACCCTTGGAGCACGTGGTGCATCCTGAAGGACATGTCGCGCAAAAAAAAAAAACACTAGAGGTGAGTGGCACCCTTGGAGTACGTAGTGCGTCCTGAAGGGAATGTCGCATTGATGATGTTAAAGGAACGAACCTAGATGGCCCTAAGACTAACATCTCATAAGAAATTTTAAAACGACTCCCCTAATTAAAATGTCACCTAGTTCAGAATCTTAGTCCTAAGTCTAAAACTTCGCTAGGGGTAAAATTTTGTCTAACCGTAAGAAATTATTCCTCTAAAAATAAAATAATAAAGTTTAAAATAAAAACCACTTAAGTGATAAATGTGGACTTCATAAAATTTTGGGTAAAATGAAGAGAGTAAGAACTTAAATAAAATATGTGAAATAAAAGGGGGGGGTGTGTAAAGAAGAATTTATTTTTTAACTTGTGAAAATGAAAAAGATATTAAATTATTAATAAAAAGGAAAAGAGGTTAATTTGCGCAACTGCCATTTTGGCTCTAATAAAAGGGGAAAGAAGGGAATAATAAAAATTTAGGAAACTAAGGAATGGAGGAAACATAATAAGGGAAAGAAGGGAACTTATGGTAAAAACTGGGGTCAACTTAGTAAAGAATCTGCAATAAAGAACCTTCTAATTTGAACTAAATTAGCAACATCATTTTAGGGAAAGTATTTAAAACCTGTAAGGGAATCTAGGGACACCTAGGAGTAAAAATAGGAGTAACTCTTGGTGGGTGAGGGAAATAAGACATTTTAATAAATTAAAGAAAATAGTTAATGGAGAAATGTGGGGGATGGATGACACTTGTATGAAGAAAATTTTTTAGAAGATTTTTATTAAAACTTAATTTAAATGAGATTTAGGGAAAGATGGAAGTTTTAAAACTCTATAAAAGAAAGGGAAGAGAAGGAAGAAGGGGGATCGAATGTTAGTGTATTGTTATGCTGCTGGATTAGTGACTTGACTGATTACTTGTGGGGAGTTGGGTTTTCCCATCTCGGATAGGAGTGGTATATCGGCCTTGCGAGGTGAGTTGGGAGCTAGACGTACCATATGGATAGTGTGTGGCCCCTTTGCGGCTCGGGGCACTAAGGTTGAAGCATAGTACCCCTAGCATTGGCTAGGAGGTACCGGTGAGGTTTCGACAGTCGACGAGTGGGAGCGGCACGGAGCGCGTGGACATCATTCAAGGCGGGCGATAAGGCCACGATATGCTCCTTTAATTGGTAGAGTAAAATGCATATTTATTTATTTTGGCGATTATAATAGTATTGTTGTAAAAATGTTAACTCCGCTGTGGTAATTGAGTAATCAATGGAAAAATAATCTATACTTCATCTATTGCATCTGTATCATCATACGTCTACCTCTGATAAATTGTCCTAGATTGAATGTTTATCTTGTGCCTAGAAGTGTTTCCTTAACCCTGAATTTTGTCGATTGGCATGGCCCTTCCTTCCTCTATGTGTTTTTGTTTTTCTTTCTTCTTCTCCTTGTCGGTTGTCCCAATGTTGTTACTCCTCTAAGGTTGTCCTTGGCAGAGGGTTCTCCATGCACTTGATGAGCGGTTGTAGAAAACCTTGTAACCAGAAAATTGTAACACTAATCCTTGCAACCCACCATCCTCAGACGGACGAGGGACTTAAGTCAGCTGGGAGATTTTAATGCTCCAACGATTCAGAACAGCCGAGCGACATTATGATACTCCTCTCAAATTTTTTTTTCCTTTATTTAACATCTGATGGCTATAACTGTTTCTTGGATTAATTTAAAGGACTTGCATCCACGCTTTTGAACTCCGTTTACCTAAATTTGACCATCAATAGAGAGGTGAGAAGGTGCTAGTCATTCCTGATTGTTCATTGATGGCCATTCCTCTGCATTTTTGGGAGTGATGGATGAATTATTAACTAGGCGTTGTGCATAGATGAATTATTTGGACGCTGTGTCTATATGCTAAGAGATAAAATCTCTTCCCTGCATGCTAAATAACTCAGCGTTGGTTTTATCCATGTTTTACTGGCAACTACTCCGACGTCATCAACATTGATGCCTTTTGTTATAGTCGAGTCGAGCCACCTGTGTAGCCACTCCCAAGTCATTGTATGACTGCCTATTCCTTCATTTATTAATTAGCGTCTACGTTTTAATTCCTTATCTCAAAACGCACTTACATATTCTAGCTATTTTCTCTGCGGTTGATGATGTACCTCTACGATTTTTAAATGTTGTAGGATAGCGATTATCTTGTGTTTATTTGCATTCATTATGCTTAGAGGTTAGCGAGTCAACTGTAAGATGATAGATGGGGAAGGGTCCAAGGTGTTTGCTCGCTGTTTTGCTATTTTGAGTGTGATGAAAATTGCCGGAAAGGTTGTTTCCAACCACAGCCTAACCGCGTCTGTCATATCCCAAAACTCTAGGAGTTTATCATTGCCTACAGTGAAAGCATTGGTGGGGTGGTTAAGGATGTCGAGGGGATGGGCTTTGAGCAAGGGGTCCATGATTTGGTCTAGGTTTTCCATTGGGTTAATACCGCATTTTTCTGGAGGCAATCACAACAGTGCCCATGACTTCCTTGCAACGTCTGTTCTATGTTCCAACCCAGCCACACCCTTGAGTTCTTGCTTGTCTGCATCTTGTTTTTAAGTTTGGTTGTGTCTTCTTCTCTTCCTCTTCTTATTTTATAGAGTTTTGGCTGTATTTTGGGTTTTCGGTTTGACTAAGACAAATTTTTCCATTTTTCCGAAAATGATTTGACTCAACCTCTCAAGTATTTCTAGCCTAGCCACTGACCACCCAGCCTGCCATTTGTGTGCAGGGTATTTCACAGGTGTAGTGCACCACCTTAGTTCTCGTGTCTATTTCTGTAATATTAAATTTGGCATAAATCCCCTTAATGCGTATGGCTTTAGTTCTCCCTAATCACTTACAGTAGTAAAATTACTGATAGAAAGCTAATTAATCTATCTTTTATGACTGAGTTGCCCTTGCCCGAAGTCCTTACCTTTACCTAGTAGTGAATGAGATTAAATGTCTTATTAATGCTTAATTATTTAATGCCTGGTTATTGGCTTATGATTAATTGCTAGATTGTATTTGTTATTAAATGCCCTTGTATTAAAAGCCTTGATATTTGAGTTATGTGAAAAGCCTTGAGTGCATTATTGATTATTAATGGTAGTATGTTAGTTTAAGATTGTTATTATTTCCATCGAGATATATGGCTAGTTGGATGGAGACTAGGATTAGAATAGAAGTGGTCCTATAGGTTGTTTTAATGATTAAATTGAATGGTGAGTAAGGACCAGATGGCATTTTTTTTTAACCGGCTAGATTGGATGTATTTTGTGTCTATGGATTTATGGCTAATTTATATTTTAGGCAACAATAGAATTTACCACCTATAGATTTGATTTATAGTATGGAAGAACAACTAAGGTATTGATTGCTTGTACCCATTCATAAGTTGGTTTTCTTTTTATTTAATTAATGTTTTCTCTTTCTTCTTTTCGTTTAAACAACAATTTCTTCTATTTTTAACTATTGTTAATCTATTATGTTAAGTGGTGAACTGACAATGTACATGATCTATCATAGAATAGACTTTAATGTTCAGAGTGGATGAAGCGTATGATCATTATAGAAACTTGTTTAGGCCTATTCATTGTTTAGGAAATGGTTAAAGTTTTTAATGGTTATTTTAATAGAGCAATGAGGTAGTTTTATTAATAATAATAAATTATTATTATTATTATTGTGGGATAAGGAATTTGTGTAAATATTGTTAAGAGGTGCCTAAATATTCCTTGGGATACTGTTATATATATATGTAATTATTGGAAATTGATGTTAAAATCAAACGCTTATAACACATAATATTATGGTAAGGCAATTTGATATAGACCGTGCTCTGATGACACTATAATTTAAATGGCGCATATGATTGTTTACGGCTAAACTTGGATTGCACCTTATTGATAATTTGCTTTTAGACATGTTATGATGGGCTTGTGACAGATGACTAAAACAGATGGTAACTATATACTAGATTTACTTGACGATTGATCGGGTTATTGGCGAAGTCGTTTCTGGCTTGCACTACCAGTTGAGGGTGTTGTGGTTCATTTTAAATATTTTGTACTGGGTCTATAAACATTTTATGCTTGGTATGCTTTAGTCGGGTGGGATGTAGACATCTCAATGTTCCTCAAAATAGTCGCCAACCCTGAGACCTTAAATGGTTAAAATCGATGGGAACCTGGGCTTAAGATTTTCTTATGTGTCTTGGAGGTCCTAACCATTGCAGGGTAGGACAGGCAGGTAATCAGTCTTATTATTTTGTCGGTTGATTGTTGTTCATTGCTGGCAGATGTTGATGTGCATCTTAGACCTTTATGTTGATATCGCAGTGCATGCATCATGATTAGTCTTCATGTGGTGGCGCAGAGTATAATATCTTGTTACCCTTGTACACATGCACACACACACAAAAAAGTTTTACACTTGATATAAGAGGTTTGTCATTGTAACGAGGAGGATCATTACATATGGTATCAGAGCGGGTTCAACCCATGACTTGGGATCGCTACGGATTTCGTTGACATGATTTGATTATACTGTTGCTAATCAAGTTGATTGTGTGCGTGCCGATAATCATGGTTAGAGGATGCTGTGGAGGCAGGCGACGGGGTACTAGGGGAGGAGGCGTGACACCTCCAGTAGCATCCACGCTTAAGGGGTATAACCCCCAGGGAGACGAGCAAGCTCTTGGGTAGGAGCATATAGCAGTGGGTGATGTAGTCGGGATGATGAGATCCTTTCAGTGCATGTCTGAGGCACTAATATTCCATTTGGATAGAGATGAGGCCAGGGCGCTGGCACCTGCTAAGGTTTTGCCGCATGCACCGGCCGTTACTGGTAGCATTCACCATGAACTCGAGAAGGTCAAATTTCCCGAGTTCTTTGGTGCGCCTAACGACGTAGCTTTCAAGGAATGGTTGGAGAACATGGTGATGTGCTTCACACTTTGCAATTATACCTCCAACATGAAGGTCCGCATGGCGGTCTTTCAACTGAAGGGGAGCACTCTTCTATGGTGGAAGATGCTCCTACCATAGCTGAACATGGCCGTTGAAGAGGTGTCATGGGAACTGTTCAAGGAACAGTTCCGAGAGAGGTACCTTTCAGAGGAATTCATTGAGCGCCAACTCAATGAGTTCAATGCCTTACGATAGGGAGGTTGTACGGTGCCTGAGTACAAGGCATGTTTTATGGAGTTGCTCTGGTATGCTCCACACCTTAACACAGAGAAACTTAAGGTGAACCAGTTCATGTTCGGCCTTAACGGAAGCCTTTGTGCAAAGGTTAGGAGTTTGATGCCTCAAACCTTGCATGATTTCATCCAGAAGGCCCTCATAGAAGAGGAGGAGCTTATCAGTGGGGGTTAGACTAGGACTCCAACGAGACCAGTAGGGCAGGTTTCATATGGAACACAGTAGCACCAGACACCAGTGTGACATACATCAGGATATCGTGGCTTCCAGAGGGGATCCACTTTCACCACACCCCGACAACCATCGCCTCAGCAGCGGACACCTTATCGGGGACCACAGCATCAACAACAACGTCACTTGTAGCAGCAGCAGTTTAGGCCTGTTCAACAGAATAGACCAGGGTTCTAGGCCGGTGGGCTGTCATCTTCTACTTCGGGTACTAGGACTACTGGGCCAAAGAAGGGGTGTTGGACATTTGGGGAGCCACACAACCAGTGCGACTATCCTGTGGAGAGGACCAGAGCATCCGAATCAGCCGGACCCACTACCATGGGAGATATGGGCAAGGCCCATCGGATTCATGCAGTGGTGAATAACCACCAGGTAGAGCATCAGTCGACTATGCTCGAGACGACAGGTACTGTCGCTGACCAAACCCTTAGTATTTTGATAGATCCCGGTGCTACCGAGAGTTTCATTTCTGGTGCAGTGCTAAAAAGGATTAAAGTAAAGGAAGTCGAATAGGACAAGTTTAGCTTCGTAGAGATGGCCTTGGTAGCCAAACAGAAGGTTCGAGGAAAGGTTACGAGTTGTGCCCTTAACCTGGGAGAGTTTGTCACGAGGGCCAACTTGTACGTCACGATCTTAGGATCTTATGATGTTGTAATTGGTATGGATTGGTTGGAATCACATGAGGCGATACTCAACTGTAAGATGAAACAGTTGAGCTTGATCGATGACGAGGTATAGAGACGTGTGATTGTAGGATGAAACCAGGGAGTTTCCCTGAGGTTCATCTCTTCCTTACAGTTATGGAAGAGTATGCGCAAGGGGTGCAAGCTTTATGCAATCCTTGCGTTAAATGAGAGGGGAGTAGCGGAAGGTCTAGAACACCTTCCAGTGGTGAGAGAGTTTGTGAACGTATTTTCGGAGGAGTTACCAGGGATGCCACTGAAGAGAGAGTTAGAGTTTACCATAGACCTAAAATTGGGGACTGAACCGATAGCTAGAATGCCTTATCGTATGTCGACCTTGGAGTTACAAAAGTTGAAAATGCAACTGAAGGAGTTGCTAGATTTGGGACTGATAGGTCCTAGTGTATCGCCGTGGGGTGCACCTATTATTTTCATATGAAAGAAGGACGGATCGTGGAGGCTTTGCATTGACTACCGTCAAATGAAAAAGGCCACGATCAAGAATCAATATCCCTTGTCGAGAATTGATGATCTATTCGATCAAATGAAGGGTGCGACGGTGTTCTCCAAGATCGATTTGCGATCAGGGTATCACTAGTTGTGGATCAAGGAGGATGATGTCCCTAAGACTACCTTTAATATGAGGTTTGGACACTACGAGTTTATTGTTTTACCATTTGGATTGACAAATGCCCTAGGGGTATTTATGAGTTTGATGAATGGGGTGTTCCACGAGTACCTAGACAAGTTTGTCCAAGTATTAATTGACGATATTTTGATCTACTCTCGGATGATGGAGGAGCATGACGAGCGCTTGCTCTTGGTACTACAGTGTCAATGAGAGCACAAATTGTATGGGAAGTTGTTCAAATGCTCTTTTTATCAATCGAGGATTCACTACTTAGGGCATGTCATCTCCGGCGAAGGTATCACCATGGATCCAGCCAAGGTCTAGGCTATTATGAAATGGCCTGCGCCGATGAATGTCATGGAAGTGTGTAGCTTTATGGGTTTAGCAGGATACTATTGATGGTTTGTCGAGGGATTTTCAAAGATAGCAAATCCGATCTCGAAATTGCAGAAGAAAAACAAGAAGTTTGTTTGGACCGAGAAATGCGCGAAAGCATTTCGGAGGCTTAAGGAGTTGTTAACAACAACGCTGATAATAAAGGTCCCTAACATGGACATGGACTTCTTGGTATGCATAGACGCATCCAAGGAAGGTTAGGCGGAGTCTTGATGCAAGTTGGATGAGTGATAGCTTACATTTCGAGGAAACTGAGAAGCCATGAGGAGAACTACACGACACACGATTTGGAGTTATTAGCCATCGTATATGCCTTGAAGGTTTGGAGACACTACCTTGTTGGATGAAAATTTGAACTAAAGATTGATCATTGTGGACTACAACACATTTTTATGCAAAGCAACCTGAACATGTGGCAATGAAGTTGGTCGGAATTGCTTAGCGAGTATGAATTTGAGATTACTTACATAAAGGGAACAGTGAACCGAGTGGCGGATGCTTTGAGTCGGAGACCACGCATCTTTTCGGTGTTGCCTCTTCAGACGAATCTATGTGAGAAGATTCTCACTTTACAATGTGACGATGACTGGTACAAAGAGGTCGAGGTTTTTATCGGACAAAACACAATGAGGGTACCACGATATGAGGGATTTTCATTTAATAGCGATGGGTTATTGAGGTTTAAAAGTCGAATTTATGTACCGCCAAATGACGATTTGAGGATGTTGATCCTGAGCGAGGCTCATAGAGCAGTTTACATGGCTCACCCGGGGGTCACAAAGATGAGGGAAAACCTTAAACCCTTATTCTTCTAGAAAGGAATGAAGGCCGACATAGTTAACTATGTGGCCAGATGTCTGGAGTGTCAGCAGGTAAAGGTGGAACATAGACACCCAACAGGATTAATACAACCACATGCCATTCCGGAATTGAAATGGGAGGTCATTTTGATGGATTTTATTGTTGGATTGCCACTGACGGTAAGGAGACATGACTCGATTTTCATAGTAGTAGACACTCTGACGAAGAGTGCTCACTTTATTCTTGTGCGTATGACGTATCAGGCACCTGACATTGCTAGAGTTTTCATAAGTGAGATTGTGAGGCTGCATGGTGTGCCTAAGAGGATTATATCCGATCGAGGATTGGTGTTTACTGGATTATTTTGGATGAGTTTCCAAGAGGCCTTGGGAACCCAACTTAACTTTAGTATTGCGTATCATCCAGAGACTGACGGAAAGACCGAACAATTGAACCAAACCTTGGAGGACATGTTGCGCATGTACATAATGGACCAACAAAACCATTGGGAAGAATTCTTGCCTCTAGTAGAGTTCGCTTACAACAACAGTTACCAGAGCACCATTAAAATGGCGCCTTTCGAGTTTCTTTATGGGTGACCATGTCAGATGACCTTGAGTTGGGATCTACTTGAGGATAGGGTCCTAGTGGGACCAGAAGAGATCCAAGAAATGGAAGAGAAAATGAAAACCATAAGACAAAGGATTAAAGAAGTGCAAGATCGACAGAAGAGTTATGTCGATGTTCACCGAGTCGACCGTAGTTACGAGGTCGACGATCGAGTCTTCTTGCAGGTTAAATCGCATAAGAGTTCGATCAAGTTTGGAAGGGGAGATAAACTCTCTTCTAGGTTCATGGGACCTTTCGAGATTGTGGAGAGAAAGGGGCCCATGGCCTACCGACTAGCCTTGCCTGATTCTTTGAGGCATATGCATGATGTTTTTCATGCATCTGTTTTGAGACATTATATTAGTGATCCTACACATGTGATTGACATGAGTTCCTTGTAGGTATCGGATGAGGGAGTGATCAAAGCTGAGTCATTCTGCATATTAGATCATCACGTCGATAGTTATGATGTTGAACGGTATATTAGGTCAAGGTCCAGTCGGACAATTATAGTCCGCACTCAGCGGCCTGGGAGGATGCATATGATATGCACCGGCAGTTTCCATTTTTGTTTGATTGATAGACTTATGATACTGTGATACACTTATTTCAACATTTATACTATGAAACTTCAGGACGAAGTTTAGACCAAGAGTGGGTGTATGTAACATCCCGCTCTGGTGCACTGAGAAAACTTATTCTTTCAGAACACTTGCTCGCAAATGATCCATACTATTATGATATTAAAACATTTGTCCTTGATTATGATGCGTTATGTTAGATGACATGATGTTTTACTTCTTTGATATAGACAGGTGCTATTAACTTAGTTTTACTGAGTGTGCGGGGTTTTGGAACTTGAGGATGCAGAGGCATCGACGGAACCCCTTGGACTCCAGATCGAGTCAGGGAGTGTGCTATTGGGGTTGATTGTTTACTGTGATTTTAGTACATTTGACTAGATGATATGATGTGGACATGTTCTGACACGATTGTTGATGATGTAGGTTGACGATAGCTTGCCAACCAGACTCACATATGGAGGAAAGGGGCCACACACGACTACCAGAGAGGTTGAGGGAGAGTTGTGGACAACAACCCTTCCACAGCCTACTAGCACTCTCATCGTGGCTCGAACTGTAGGTTAACGATTACCTAGTTTGAGAGGACCCACGATTCCGCGAGGGCAGACTGCAACAATCACTCAAAATGATTCTAAGGGGCACACAATAAGGCAGGAGCCTTATTCATTAGAATCCCTTAGTCTCCCACAATTTCACCTGGTGGAGTGTTGAATCCAGGGGTTATTGATGTCTACCAATCAGTCAAGAGGTGAGTGGCACCCTTGGAGCACGTGGTGCATCCTGAAGGGCATGTCATGCAAAAGAAACACAAGAGGTGAGTGGCACCCTTGGAGCACGTGGTGCATCTTGAAGGGCACGTTGTGCAAAAGAAACACAAGAGGCGAGTGGCACCCTTGGAGCACATGGTGCATCCTGAAGGGCACGTCGCACAAAAAAAAAACACTAGAGGCCAGTGGCACCCTTGGAGCACGTAGTGCGTCCTGAAGGGCACGTCTTGTTGATGATGTTAAAAGAACGAACCTAGATGGCCCTAAGACTAATATCTCATAAGAAATTTTAAAACGACTCCCCTAATTAAAATGTCACCTCAGAATTATGATACTCCTCTCAGAACACTAATTCCAATGATTCATAACAGCCGAGCGGCATTATGATACTCCTCTCAGAATTTGTTTTCCTTTATTTAACATCTGATGGCTATAACCATTTCTTGGATTAATTTAAAGGACTTGCATCCACACTTTTGAACTCTGTTTACCTAAATTTGACCATCAACAGAGCAGTGAGAAGGTGCCAGTCATTCCTGATTGTTCATTGATGGCCATTCCTCTATGTTTTTGGGAGTGATGGATGAATTATTAACCAGGCTTTGTGCATAGATGAATTCTTTGGATGCTGTGTCTATATGCTAAGAGATAAAATCTCTTCCCTGCGTGCTGAATAACTCAGCGCTGGTTTTATCCATGTTTTACTAGAAACTACTCCGATGTCATCAAACTCGATGCCTTCTATTATAGTCGAGTCGAGCCACCCATGTAGCCACTCCCAAGTCATTGTATGACTGCCTATTCCTTCATTTATTAATTAGCAACTGCGTTTTATTTCCTTATCTCAGAACGCACTTACATATTCCAGCTATTTTCTCTGCGGCTGATGATGTACCTCTACGATTTTTAAATGTTGTAGGATAGCGATTATCTTGTGTTTCTCTGCATTCATTATGCTTAGAGGTTAGAGAGTCAACTGTAAGATGATAGACGGGGAGGGGTCCAAGGCATTTGTTCACTGTTTTGTTGTTTTGAGTGTGATGAAAATTGTCGGAAAGGTTGTTTCCAACCACATCCTAACCATGTCTCTCATATCCCAAAACTCTAGGAGTTTATCATCGCCTACAGTGAAAGCATTGGTGGGGTGGTTAAGGATGTTGAGGGGATGGGATTTGAGAAAGGGGTCCACGATTTGGTCCAGGTTTTCCATTGGGTTAATACCGCATTTTTCTGGAGGCAATCACAGCAGTGCCCACGACTTCCTTGCAATGTTTGTTCTGCGTGCCAACCCAGCCACGCACTTTACTTCTTTCTTGTCTGAGTCTCGTTTTTGAGTTTGGATGCGTCTACTTCTCTTCCTCTTCTTATTTTACAAAGTTTTGGTTGCGTTTTGTGTTTTTGGGTTGACTGAGATAAATTTTTCCCTTTTGCCGAAAATGATTTGACACAACCACTCAAGTATTTCCAGCCTAGCCACTGACCACCCAGCCCGCTATTTGTGTGCAGGGTATTGCATAGGTGTAGTGCACCACCTTAGTTCTTGTGTCTATTTCTATAATATTAAATTCAGCATAAATCCCCTTAATGCGTATGGCTTTAGTTCTCCCTAATCACTTACAACAGTAAAATTACTAACAACAAGTTAGTTAATCCAGCTTTTATGACTGAGTTGCCCTTGCCCGGAGTCCTTACCTTTACCTGGCAATGAATGGGATTAAATGTCTTATTATTGCTTAGTTATTTAATGCTTGGTTATTGTCTTATGATTAATTGCCAGATTGTATTTGTTATTAAATGTCCTTGTATTAAATGCCCTTGTATTAAATGCCTTGATATTTGAGTTATGTTAAAAGCCTTGAGTGCATTATTGATTATTAATGGTAGTATGTTAGTTTAAGATTGTTATTATTTCCATCGAGATATATGGCTAGTTGGATGGAGACTAGGATTAGAATAGAAGTGGTCCTATAGGTCATTTTAATGATTAAAATGAATGGTGAGTAAGGACCAGATGACATTTTTTTAAAACCAGCTAGATTGGATGTATTCAGTGTCTATGGATTTATGGCTAATTTATATTTTAGGCAACAATTGAATTTACCACCTACAGATTTGATTTATAGTATGGAAGAACAATTAAGGTATTGATTGCTTGTACCCATTGGTAAGTTAGTTTTCTTTTTATTTAATTAATGTTGTCTCTTTCTTCTTTTCATTTAAACAATAATTTCTTCTATTTTTAACTATTGTCAATCTATTATGTTAAGTGGTGAACCGACAATGTACAGGATCTATCATAGAATAGACTTTAATGTTCATAGTGGATGAAGCGTATGATCGTTATAGAAACTTGTTTAGGCCTCTTCATTGTTTAGGAAATGGTTAAAGTTTTTAATGGTTATTTTATTAGAGAAATGAGGTAGTTTTATTAATAATAATAAATTTTTATTATTATTATTGTGGGGTAAGGAATTTGTGTAAATATTGTTAAGAGGTGCCTAATCTATTCCTTGGGATATTGTTCTATATATATATGTAATTATTGGAAATTGATGTTAAAATCGAACTCTTATAACCCATAATATTATGATAAGGCAATTTGATTTAGACCGTGCTCTGATGACACTATAAATTAAATGGTGCATATGATTGTTTACGGATAAACTTGGATTGCACCTTATTGATAATTTTCTTTTAGACATGTTATGATGGGCTTGTGACAGATGACTAAAAAAAATGGTAACTATATACTAGATTGACTTGACGATTGATCGAGTTATTGGCGAAGTCATTTCTGGCTTGCGCTACCAGTTGAGGGTGTTGTGGTTCCTTTTAAATATTCTGTACTGCCATGTTCCTCAGAACAGTCGCCAGCCCTAAGACCTTAAATGGTTAAAATCGATGGGAACCTAGGATTGAACGTTCCTTATGTGTCTTGGAGGTCCTAACCATTGCAGGGTAGGACGGGCGGGTAGTCAGTCTTATTGTCAGTTGATGTTGTCCATTGCTGAAAGATGTTGATGTGCGTCTTAGACCTTTATGTTGATATCGCAGTGCATGCATCATGATTAGTCATCATGTGGTGGTGCAGAGTATAATATCTTGTTACCCTTGTACACATGCACACACAAAAAAAAAATTGCACTTGATATAAGAGGTTTGTCGTCGTAATGAGGAGGATCATTACAATCATCCACTTGAAACTTGTGTGGTACCCAATGTCGATCATGGCGTTGTTTGTACTTGGCATTGGATTTATACAAAATATCATGAAATTTTTGTTGTATGTGTTGGATTCATTCAATGAATTTGGATTCTTGATCAACCTAAGTCTGAGCATGGGACAACTCTTCATGTGCATATATAATGGGAAGAGATATGTCAATGGGGGCCAATGGATGGAAACCCAAGCACACATGAAAAGGGTTGTGGCCAATAGAGTTTTGCAGGACATTTTTGTAGCTATGTTGAACATAAGGAATAATCTCATCCCATGTTCATGTATTTTTAGAATTGGTCATCCTCATGATATGAAAAATCATCTTGTTGAATACCTTTTTTTTTCATCATTCCATGGGTGGAAGGTAATTGATTTGGTGATATTGGTGTACATCATCGATCATAGGTTGGACCGAAGGACCAACACTTACTCATGAACATATTGTATTGATCTAAAATAATGGTCCGTGGGAGCCCAAAATGAAAAACAAAACACATTCAAAGAAGAACTTAGTAGTGGCCTCGACTATGATACTCTTCTTACAGGGTGTCAAAACTTCCATCTTAGGGAATTGATCAATGACCATGAAGAAACGGTCATTAATGTAAGATACCCTTTTTAAAACCCCAAACTTGTGATGTATATTGTAAATGTAGTATGTGGCAGAGAGCCAAGCGATATATATTGTAAATGTGGTGCATGGGTGAGAGCTAATATATAAATGATGTAAATTGAAATATAATGAATAAAACATATCGCTAGTTGTAGGAAAACATAGATCGAGGTTAGGGGATAAGTATCCACAAGAGGAGGAACAAGTCCAATGGGGGGGTGGGTAGAGAGTTTACCCATATCTATCAAACCAAAACCCATTTCTTATTTCCTTCTAAATTATCCTTGCCATGAACCTTCAATTAGCTCTTGAGTGTTCTAGAGCCCAATAATTGAATTCATGTAAGAGGGTGGGTGTGAGAGTCACATCCCATAGTTATTGGGAGCATGGAGGATAAGTACAATCAGCTTAGGGAAGAGTGAAAGCCAAGAAAGCAAGAGAAAGAGAGGAAATTCGTATGGATAGGAGACTAGATTTGCACATTCATGTTTTTGCAAAGGGAGCTAATTTTACATGGAGTTTTCTGTCCAACAATGGAGTTATGAGAAATGAAGATTGAAGGAATTTTGTTGTGGGCATGTTTGGCTATTGTTTGGAGAAATGATTTTGCGGAGAAAGAGGTTGCATTCCTGGGAGTAAAAAACTGTTCGAATTTCTGCAATGGAGCATGCATTTGTTGTTGGGAAATTTGTGTTTGTAGTTGTGGAATTCCTGAAGTCCCAACAAGAAGAACTCTTGTCAAACCTATGTTGCAAGACCTAGAGGTGAGTGGAAATTCCTAAGCGAATATGAGCGGTAAAGGGGAATCCCATCCCTTGGGTTGTGCAGGTTGAGGGGAAGTGTGTTGGTGGACAATAATTAGTTGAGAGTTTAACTACTAAAAGGGGGACATTATCTAGCCCAAGGGACCTTTGTCTCTTGTGGATTCATAGCCCCACCTCGAGGGTGTATTTCTATTGATAAATGGAACAATAAGGCTATGGTTGGGAGGAGTGTTTGTCTTGTGCTAGGTTTCATATTTACATAATATAAGTGTTCTTAATTGTGTTAAATGATAATATGTTTGTTGTGCATCTACTCTGAGTTATATTGGTTACTGTTACTTGTTGTGAACATAAATATGCATTTAAATCCATGTTTATGTGGTTGAATGCTATTGTAGATCATTTAGTTGTTGCTATACACAATTAATCCATTGTGTTTACATTTTGAGTAGTATAGACAATTTCCTGTGTATGAGTGTATTATTTCTGCATTTTAATTTTGTATAGTAAATTTTTATTGGGTCTTTTAGTAGTGACGTGACATAGTTGGGGGATGGGTATGTTAAAATATTGTACTAGCATAACTAGTTCAACAATGGACCCATATGGACTAGGAAACACTATGAATTTGGGGTAAATTTTCTATCACAAACGTTGTTCTGAGCGAACTTGGAGAAAATGGTGGAGAACCATGGTGAAAATCCCCAAATTCATTGGAAAATTTGAGTTCCAAATTTCCCAATAATGTCGGAGGTGATTAATGCAATCAATTGGCCAAGCTACATATTTAAATTCGACCCACAAGTTCATATTTCACATTTTAATGCTCGTTGTGAAGTTACAGAAAGTTTTGTAAATCGAGGGCCAAGATCGCATTTGATCGTGATATCAACAACTGAGATTAACCTTGATAAATTTAAAAATTTGTAAGGTTTTAGCCATTTGGGAGGTTAAGTAGATCAGTGACCAAGTTTCAATTTTGACGACTGGAAAATGAGATAGATTGATGGTCTATATTAGTTTTTGTCATTTTGAAGTTCAGAGTAGAATTGACAGCTGAGATAATCTTGAGGGAGAGATAGATGGCCCAGATTCACATGGTTTTTTATCACAACTTTCTAAGTGTCAAAGTTCGCTAGTAAAATTCACGGATAAATGATGGTAGAATCAGTGAGTTTGGAGAAGAGTGGGTTTGGCCAAAATAAGTCTTCGATTTTTGATGACTGATGGTTAGGGATCGACAGATTTTGATCAAAAAATTATAAGTGTCAAAGTTCTCCAAAAATATTCATCGATGTCTGATAGTTGGGGTATCAACAGAAATTGGGGAAGGTTTCATGCATTTGAAGGGGATAAAATATCGCCCATGGATGATGATCGAGGATCGATGGAATTTGACGAGAGTTTTCATTTGTCTAAGATAACTCCCCAATCGTTGATGGCAGATGATCGGGCATCGAAAGATTTAGTGGAGTCTTTTAAGTCTTCCAAGAGAAGTGGTCAATGGTCGATAAGGGAAAATAGGATGATGAAATCATCATCCACATTTCATGCTACATAATAATCCACGTCATCCAAGTTAAAATCTCATGATGGCATGTCACACTACATCAACATAATTTCCATGTCAACAAAGTGGTGGTCAATCGCCAATGGTTGGGGTTCGACCAAATTGTAACAAGAATGTTGAAAAATGAATTCACAGATGGTTGACCATTGATGATCAGGGATCAATGATATTTTTTGGAAATATTTGGTTTCATTGATGGTCGGTGACCAACAATCGGGCGTCGGGGAGATTCACGGACAAGTTGGTTTGGTAGTGAGAATTGTTGATCATCGATCGTTGATGGAGCTTAGATCAACAAATAAGATTTAGAGTGATTTGAAGTGGATGAATCACATTAAAAAGGTTGTTACAGTAGAAAAAAAATATAATTTTCAAGAATTTCTCGGGTTTTTGATGGTGATGAACTTGCAGGGTGATTTTGTGGCCATAAACGACATTTTTATCCAATCAAAACCCACAGAAATAGAGTGTACAAAAGTACACTTTGTCTTTATATCTCAAATAAAAGAGATCGAAAATATCTATCCAATGAGATAAATAATTTTCAAAACATAGCCTGTATGAGAAAGTTATAGCCAAAACTGTAAAGGTCAAATTTCAACACTAGATTTCTTCTAGAGGGCATAACTCATTGCTTGAAAGTCTATTTGAGGAAAAAGAATAGTCAATGGAAAGATTACAATCCATAGAAGATAGCCATGGAGCCATATTTTGGATATGGGTATGCACAAATGTGTTGAAAGTGAAATAAAACACATGTAGCATATAGGGATAATTGGGGAAAAGAAATCAAAACTTCTTCGGACCATAACTTTCAGTTCGAAACTCGGATTTGAGAAAATGAATAGTCATTGGAATGGTATTGAGGAGAAGAATATATTTATCCACCCATAATTTTGAATTGGTTTCTAAAACATTCTCATAAGTTAATAACTAATTTTGTAGGAGTAAGAAATTGGAAATTGTTGCTTGTGGGTGTTGTAACTTTCCACTCAGAACTCAGAATGAGGCCTGAGTACAACCATTAGAGATTTGTTTAAGAGAATAACATGTTTAAGGAATCACATTTTGACTTGGGGATTTGTCTTATTAAATTGATGTGAAGAATAACTTGTAATATAATTAACAAATTATTTGCAATATGCTTAATTCTAACAACAATTATTGCATGCACATTCTTGCAGAATTAGAGTTACAAAAAAAGAAGACTTTAGATCCTACATGAGAACTAGAGATATGGAGGATTCTCAAGGGTATTATAGCCATGAAGAATAAATTATAGGTCTACATGTCAACATGGGTAATGCTGAGATTGAGTCTAATGGGAGAAGAGATAGGCATGAGCCTGTAACTATGAGAAGCCTGGAAAATGAAGTGAAAAAATATAGAGCCAATAATGAAAGGATCATGAAATCTCAAGAGGAGATACTACAAATTTTGAATATGATGAAGAAGTAATTTAACAAATATTCAAGAATAAGGTAAGAATCTAGTGCCAAACAAGTGGAATTGTCTAGGTCTCATGATATGAGGGATTATCATGGAGGATATAGACAATAAAGGAGTATTAGTAGGCATCAACATCATAATTCCATAGGGAATTCGACTAGAAAAGCATATGTGTTACGATAAAAATCGCAACGAGGATTTCGCCCACAAACTATTGCTAAAGCCTATTATTTAACTAAGCTAATGATATATATAATACTATAGGTGGGACCCCCTTGTATATTGGAGGATCAGATAAGGTTCTTATTACACATTTATGTTGTTGTTCGACACTGCTTACAAGTGTCCACATGATTGATGATGAAATACTGGTTTTATTTGCGATCTAATGACAAATGGATAATGGATTTTATGTGTTGTTTTTGTTACTCTAAGATCTAAATTCCATGTTATAAATGGATTGCGTTCACTGTAATTACATTGCTATTGTAGCCATGATTCGTCACATGTTACACCTGCACAAGACACATGTTAGTTATAACAAGAGACAAAGCAATATGGAATAAATCCAAAAAAAGAAACTATGTTATGCTATGCTATACTATGTGAAATTGAAATTTAAAAGGGTTGATGTTAGTCCTAACTAGAAATGTTAGTGGCTATTTGATTTTATTGGTTATATGAAGGCGCGTGTGATATATGTTATAGTATGGTTTTGGATTAATGTTTAGTATGGATTGGGTGGCGCATTTGGTAAGCAATGTATGCAAGTTTCGATGCATGGATTAATGTTTCACTGGTTGTCATGTACTATGTAATTGAATGCAGGGAGGATGGAAGAAATGTGCATTAAATGCACGTCACTCCATAGCTCTCCCACTAGTCATCACCCTAGAATGGTTATTGTTCATTCTGTTTTTGTTGTGGTTAAGCTCCAATATTAAGGTGTGGAAGGAACTGCTTGACCAAGCTCACATTTTTAAGGCCATTTGGTTATAGGTATGTTTTTTTCTCCCATCCATGAACTCACTCTATTTATTAAATAAATGTTGGATCGATGATGTATTGGTATTTTTTTTTTTATTGAGGATGCCAGCTGTGTAAAATCATGGTGTTTCTATAGAATGGTTGTTTCTGTTATTCGTTGAAAATGGAAAATTTGATAGTTGAAGTCACGATTTAATTGACTGTTTTGTGTGGTTGAAGTCGTGATAGCTATTTGTTGTCTCTACAGGTTTTTGTTGGAGGGTTTCATTTTTTTTGGACTTGTTGGCCATCTCCTCATAGTCTTTGTAACCACACCCAGTTGTATTTGGTGTTATGGGGTTGCTGTGTAATTTTTGAACCACCTTTGGATCACTGCATATCATTTTCCACTTGGTCGTGGGATCGTTTTATGTTATTGGTATCTGCATAGTTGGTTATGGTGGCTATTATGCTAAGAGAATGCTTTAGGGTTGGTTTCTATTACCTGGGCTCTGCATTTCTATCAACATTATTTGGCTTTTGGGGAAAACCACGAGGGTTATGCCCCTGAATGTTCTCGGTATTATTTACTGGCCAGTAAGAAACCTCTGCTCCTCTGTTCATAGTCTCTCCCACCTAGGGTCGAACTGTCACCCTTTCATACAAGCTAAGGGTTATAATGCATGTGGTTACACCTTGTTGTCTCAAGGGTTTCTCACCTAGTGTCGACAAGGTCAACCTCCAGTTTCCCTGTGTTGGTTCCACCAAGCAAACCCTTGATTATTTAGAGCTTGAATTTGATAAAATGAACTAGATACACCCTGTCGGGTATCTTGACTACTGTCATGAGTGTGTGGAATAACATTGACAGTGGTTTTGATTATTGTCTTGCTTCTATTGATCAGGTTGATTACACAGTTGTAATTAGAAATGATTATTGGAATATAGTCATTGCATTCTTTTATTATGACAGTTGAATTGATAGCTCAACATGGTTTAATTGGTTGATTAGAGAAGTTTTAAAAGGGAATGCTAATAGGCATACAGTCCCTGCCTCCTTGCATTGGATTGATAACTCAACATTGTTTTATGGTTTGACTGGGAATAATTAGATGTGTATAGTCACATAAATGATTCTTTGCGTTATGAGTTGGTCTGTATGTTTCATACAAAGTGGTATAAATTGAAGTTATGGTTGTTGTTACTGTGAGTTTAAATTGCCCAATCAATATTATTGCAATTTAAAGTATTGATAATTGTGTCTTGGCTGTCCACTGTGTATGATTTATGGATATCATGCATCATATTGTTTTATTGCACTATTAGAGATGGGCACGTGTTTTTTATTAGTATGGTTTCATTTCAATTTAATTGTTAAATTGGTTAAAGGAATTGAATCAGACATGTTTTAAAACATCTTGTGTCTGTGTTTGATTTGAGAAATTAAATTATGGACAATGGTGATGTTTTTATGTTGAACAAAGTTCAACAAATGATTGTGTGTTCCTTGGATTTTGTTTTAAATATGAAAGGGAAGAAAGTGAAAAAGAAACAAAGGTCTTTTAACAAGATGGGCGAAGTCATGAGGCTTCTAAGTATGATTATTCTGTAAGATTTTAAGGAAATTGAATGTGGATAGTGAACAAGTTTTAACACACAGTAATGGTTTTAGCACATAGTAATTGTTTAATTCATGCTGGAATAGTTGTATTGGATACATAACTATTTTTATGGATTACTTAATTGATCTTTTGAATAATATATGCTCTTTTCCCCCTACCATTATTTCACTATTTCGCTAATTACAGTTCCCCTCACCTTCCCATATTCACTATCCACTCCATGTTCCTAAAATTTAATTACAGTTAAGATAAGTTTTGTATTATGATAGTTAAGGGATCGCAGGGATGAAATCCAGTGATATATTCTTTCGGTTTATGATACAGTTGATTGTTTGTTTTATATGAGCAGTAATAATGATCTTTTCCCCCTCATTTTAACATTTTTCTCTCAATACAACCCCTCACATATACTAGAACCTTTGTTCACCCCTTCTCATTGAACACTATTAAACAATTTGTATGGATTGGATTGCATGAGTCTAATATGTCCTTGAGAAAATTTTTATTTCATATTTAAAAGGAGTTGTCATGTATGGTTGTTAAAGAAACTATTTCTAATCAATTATGCATACATGAATGAGATTTTTTAGAAGAGGTAGCCATGGAAGGGGTAATGAAGGTAGAGATAATTGGAACAGGGGCCCTAGAAGGCCAATATTCTCTATACACTTTGATGTAGACTCGCAAGGGCTAGGCCAACTATTTCAAGCTAGGTTTTTTAACTCGATTGGGGAAGGAGTGGTCCAACCTAGGACTAAAAGGCCTCCCTTCCAAGCCCCACAGGTCCCTGGTATTCTTGTGCCTCCTCATGTCTCACTGCAACCTAAAGTTCCTGAAAATAATGGATGGAAAGAGATTTCCCACCCGACAGTCTCCCAACATCGTGTCTAGCCTAACTTGTCTTTACTTGCTCCTTCACCTATAAATCAAATTTTCCAAGATGTCGTTGTCCACTCACCAGTTCATTCTTCCCATGCAAGAAAAAGGTTGAAAACCAAGGCCACCATGCCCCTAACAAAGGAAAAGCCATTGTTGTCCCTTCCTCACCTTCAAATGACTCTGATAAATCCATGTCCTCCTGCATGCATTTGAGAGATGATTTCTCGCATGTGATCACTGAGATTAGGCCTAAAGGCTCCACACAACCTAAGGAAAATTCATAGAGATAAAAAGGTGACAACAACAACAAGTGAAAGATTTCCTCCTAGAGTGGAAAATATGGATTTTAAGTTTTTATTTATTAATTGTTGAGAACAATTGACTTCTGAATTTTTGGATAGCACACTATGTTTTGGATATATGGGTAATATATTTTTGGAAATAATTTCAATTATCATTGAGATAAATTGTCAAATATGAATGTGATGATGGGAGTCACAAGGAGGGATGTTTTGTTTGACTAACTAGTTGTGTTATGATTGTTAAAAGCTAAAGGGAGTCACAAGGGGTCCCACCTACTAGTTATTATTTATTTAAAAACCCTTATTATGATTAATTACTTTCCCCCTTAACTAAAAAGTTGGTTCAGTTTTAGTTAACTTAACTAAATAAGTAGTTCAAATACTTCAACGAATTATAATTTGCTTAAAGGAAAAGGGAAAGGGAGGAACAAAAAGAGAATAGAAGGAGAAACATACTAAGGTTTTCTCTTTGAGTTTTGTTGATATAATTCAGTTTTAATTCATTCATTAATTCATTGTAAGCCTAATTCTTTTTTATGATAGCAAGATATTATTGTAGACAACAAGATTCAGGGTTTAATTACATCATTTAGACACTTGTTTTTTAGAGGTGTTGATCTATCTTTGATAGTCTGTGTAGACTTGTCTGTTTGTGAATTAGTTTCCATGACTGACAAAGGATATTATGCAGAGTTGAGTGGGAATCAATCTGTGGCAAGGTGATCCATATTTTAAAGATCATTTTTTTTACTTTCTGTCAGAAGTCCTCTTGTATGCTTCACCGGGGACGTCCAAGTTTGACTTTGGTCCAAAACTTCCTCAGGAAATTTTGTAAAGAGAATGATTATTTGATGAATTGGAATGAAATAAAGGATTTCTTTATGTCTCGCATTTTTTGATTATTGACTCAGTGTCTTTACTTCTGTCTCTATATTTATTTCAGCATCTGATATGTTTAGAAAATTACATAAATAATTATTGTTTCAGCAAGATTTTATTTATAAAAAAAACCAGCCTAAGCACTTGTAAACAATACTTGTGAATTAGGATAATATTTTGATGGCTATAAACATAGGGTGATATTCCCATCTATGTTGGTTTAGCCAAGTAAGATCTAAAAATGTTTGAGTAAGATCATTTCATATATTTTCCTCAACATTTATTAGGTGACCATACTGGGGAGATCTTCAATATCTCTCTAGTTAATTTTTATGCTTGATTAGCATCGAATACATCTATTTTTTCTGATATTGATTCTTTGACTGTTTTATTTCTTAATGACTGTACCTGTTGCAAGGAAGCCCAATATTGAGCCCGATCTTCAAGATCATACCAACATTGCCTTGAATTTGTTTAACACCATTTTAGACATTGCCAATACTTAGGTTGAACTTAATCATTCATGGGCATAAATTGAACGAGATATTAGTGCCCAAGAGCGTTGGGAAGCTAGATGTAGAGAGCCTAGAAATCAACAGTAACCTTCTCATTCCTTCAGCTTTGGCCTTCCTTTCATGTCCTTAGACTCTCGTGTTTCTAGGAGAAGAAGAGGCTTATCACCCACAATTAATCCTATTGCTGAAATAGGAAGAATGAGTGTTGTGTTATCAACTCAACAAAGTTCTCTAAGGAGAACTTTGTCCGATTCTCCCAGTTCGTCTTTCTCTCCCCCACCTATCATCCACACGATGGCATCTAGTGGTGGCTCCGGTGGCACTGGAAGTGCTTCCTCCTCTCAGTCTTCATCTTCGTAAGTGATTGGTAGTTTATATAGCCACCATATCCTTGTCCAATCTACCAAAAATCCCACCAAAGTCATTAAAAAGTATGGGCTTTTTCAGTTTGAAAAAGACACCACAGGCACACCGTGGCATGTTTCTTCTCCTCTTAACCTAACACCTGCTACTTGTCCACTTCCTAAATTCAAAGAGAATCTCCCTATGTTTTCGAGGAATAACATTGTCACTACAAATGAACAGCTGGTGGCATTTTCTAATCCTTTTCACAACATAGGAACCAATGAAAATGATACTTGCATGCGCTTATTCATCAATTCCTTGGAAGGAAAAGCTACGGAATATTTCTTTGACATTCCTCCTAAGATTCTATCTACTTGGGAGGAGTTATTTTATTGGTTCAAGTCCACCTATGGGCAATCTAAAATCCCTACTGAGAAGTTACGGGAGTACAATAACATCGCTTATAATAATTGTGATACCATCAAGTCTTTCAACTTGCGTTTTACTAAGTTATACAATAAAATCCCCAAACTCATCTAACCTTAGAAAAAAGCCTCTTTCCTACATTATTACAATTCATTACCCTCCCCATACTGTCATAGGCTTGAGGAAAAATCAATTGATAACCTCAGTTCCACTCTACATACTTGTTTAGAGTATGAAGAACAACTTTAAAGAACATGTCTTCCCCAGGGGGAATCAGTTAAACAGAAAAACATGTCTTCCCTCTTGAAACTAGTCAAAGATATGAATAATCGTATGATAGTGTATGAGCGAAAGGGAAATGTATCCCCTCTCACCCCTAGAGCTTCATCCTCTTCTGCACCCCCTTTTAGAAATCCATTTGAAAATAATTTTCAACCTAAAGCTATCATGCCTTGAAGCTGGTGTAACTTTTGCGAGGAACACCACGAGGAAGCCACATGTGAGGTAAGGAAGAGTGCTAGAGATAAGATCTTTGGTAAAAGACCAGAAACTACCATCGTTGTCCTAGATTTTGCAGAGCCAGAATATGTCATGATCATCAACACGAGGAACAAATTCTATTCTCCCAAAGGGAAATTTGATCTTCCCCACAATTCTTCTAGCTCGATCTCATCTTCACCAGCTGCTACTGTTCAAGTTCCTAAAATTCCCGGCAGTCAAGGAATTACCTCCCCTCTCCCCTCTTCCAAATACAATATTCTGAATTAGTTGGCCAACATCAAAGCAGATGCAACCCTTCTAGACATGGTTGTCATCCCTAAACAATAGAGGCATTTGAAACAATTCATGGAAGGAAAATCTTCTATTGTATCCAACCTCTATGAAGAGGTAAATGAAGAGGATTCGTTTGTAAATAAAGTAGGTGTACATAACTTTAGATACCTTGTAAAAAATCCCCCTTTTTATATTTTTGTAAATATTATGGATAAGAACACCCATTGTTTCCTCATTGATGGCGGTTTGGGCCCATGTGCGATGTAGAAAAATATTATGGAAGAGCTAGGCTTGTCTTGTACAAATGAAAACACCAAGAGAATCCTCTCTTATAATAGTCTACAACAAACGACCATAGGTGAGATTAAACATGTAACCTTATTTTTGTGCGCAAACCCTGAAATAAGGACAAGCCTTAGTATTTAGGTAATTGATATGCCAATAAGAAATTAATCAATCATCTTGGGAAGAGATTGGAAATCTTTGATGGGTGGATATCTCTCACTCGATAGGAGACATTTATCCGTTCCTTGGAATGGTAAGAACATTATAGTCCTTAGAGAGGGAAGGATTTCACCTTACATAGAGAGTGTCCCACAACCTAATGTGAACTATATCAAGGAGGACCTAGGAGTGTATTCCATCTTTTCTAAGGAGGATAACATTCCCTTGGAACAAATTGATTTAGATGATGGTATGTGGCACATGAACTTTGATGGTTCATGCTCTGGTGAAGGTAATGGAGTTGGCATTATCTTGATTTCTCCTATAGGAAAAATCCATAACCTTTCTTACATGTTGTAGTTCTCTTGCACAAACAATGTCACTGAATTCGAAGCTTTATTACTAGGCATTGAAAACGCATATAATCTTGGTTGTGGTTACCTTTCAGTTTTTGGATATTCTGAGCTTATTGTGAAACTTGTCAATAAGATATACTCTCCTAGCAACAGGTTGATGAAACGATACACCCAAACTATTTGGGCACTTATCTTGAAACTATTATATTTCAACATTACTCATGTTAAGAGGGAGTTAAATTCAATGGCTGATCGGTTAGTTGTTTTTGCAGCTTCTCCTAATCAACAACTTCTACCACACATACCTTATTGTACTTTTCAATATCTATATCGTCTGCATATCTCTGAGAATGATTTTTTCGGTTACAATCAAATCAAGGTAAAAGGGCAGATAAATATAAAACCACCTTTATTACTCGTTGGGGTACATTTTCTTATCTAATGTAGGTGCCACTTTTCAAAGAGCTATGCAAATAACTTTCAATGATTTGATCAGAAAGATCATTCAGATCTACCTTGAAGACTTAACTGTGTACTCTAAAAAATGATCAGATCATTTTGGTCATCTGAAAAAAGTTCTCATGTGATGTACGAAATTTTGCATCTCTCTAAATCCTTCTAAGTCCATTTTCAGCATTATTGAGGGAAAGCTCCTTGGACACATTATTTTTGATTCAAGAATAAGCATTGATCCCAAAAGGATTGTTGCTATCCTTAATATTCCTGCTCCCACTTCCAAGAAGGAGGTTCAAGCTTTTATCGGGGTTATTAACTTCGTCCGTAGGTTTGTTCTAGATTTTGATGTGATGGTCAAACCAATTCATATTTTTCTTAAGCAAGATCATTATTTTTCTTATACAAATGATGTCGAGAATGATTTTGTAGGGATCAAGAAAGAAATCAGTTCCATGTTGGTTTTGGTGAAGCTGGATTTTGAGAAGGAATTCACAATATATACTAATGCCACCGAGAAAGCGGTTTCTGCTGTCCTCATGCAAAATGATGACCAAGGTAATGAAAAACCAGTGGCTTGCATGAGTCAAAGTTTGTCTGATGATGAATTTAAATATTATTTTATTGAGAAACATGTTTTCTCTCTTGTTAAAGCTATTGAAAAAATTTTCCACTTCATCTTAGGTAAGAATACGTTGGTAAAAGACCCTTTACTCGATGTCAAGTTTTTTCTCTCACAAACTTATCTTTCAAGGAAGCTTTCACATTGGCTTGCCAAGATCCAAGAGCATGATTTGAATATCATGACTTCTACCATTATCAAGGGACATGACTTAGCCCTTCACTTAGCTCAGCATGTCGAGAATATCGAATAAATTGATGAACATGATAGTTCCTATCAACTCTCTTTTACATTGATAAACATATCTATAAGGTAGCTTGAGAGGTAATGGGGGGGCCCAGAGGGCCCATAGTTATAATAGTGGAGGCCATTCAATGTAAGGTGGACTAGGTCCACTATATTATTAAATAAGGCCCACTATGGTAGTTAGATATAATAAATGTAAGAGGACTTCTTAGAAGGTTCTAATTCTAGAAGATTTATCCTCTAGAATGTTCTTAGGTGATAGTAGCACTACATAAAGGGTTTCAATAAATATAATGGAACATGAAAATAATTATTGTATTTGGAGCGGTAGCTCAATAGGAGGATGCCCCCTCGAAGAGGCAAGTGAATAGGAGAGGATCCCTTCCATAATAAGATCCATTGTATGGTGTTGCCCTACCACAAGGGTTTCTATAATAAAGTTGTGGTTTTCTATATTGTTCTATGAAATTTTGTGGAATTTCTATATGCAAGTATTTGGTTCTTAACAAGTGGTATCAGAGCACTGTCCTTGGCAGACATTGTGGGAAAATATTTTTTATTTTTGCAGATTTTTTTTTTGGAGAAGAAAAAAGAGGGCCGCGACATTCCAGAAATTTTAGGTATATTTCTATGCAAAATTTGCAGAAACAAGTTGTATTTCTATGTTCCTCTCAGAAAAACACCCAATTTGAAAAAAACAAATCATCTGAAACAGATTCCGAGAAGTCAAGATATTGAAGTTTTAAAATTTGCAAATTTTCAGGGTTTTTTCCGCTGATGATGGCGTGATTTGTTTTTATTTCTGTAGTAGCTGGAGGCTGAATTTGCCCAAATATATGATAGATCTGAGTTCCTCTCACAATTTCACCCAATTTAAAAAAAAAATCAGAATGCTAGGTAGCTAGAGAGGTAGTAGTGGGGGCCTAGAGGGCCCATAGTGATAATAGTGGAGACCATTCAATGTAAGGTGGACTAGGTCCACTATATTATTAAATAAGGCCCACTATGGTACTTAGATATAATAAATGGGTAGTTAGATATAATAAATGTAAGTGGACTTCTTAGAAGGTTCTACTTCTAGAAGATTCATCCTCTAGAATGTTCTTAGGTGATGGTAGCACTATATAAAGGGGTTCAAGCAATGTAATGGGACATGAAGAGAATTATTGTATTTGGAATGGTAGCTCAATAGGAGGATTCCCCCTTGAAGAGGCAAGTGAACATGAGAGGATCCCTTCCATAATAGGATCCATTGTATGGTGTTTTCCTACCTCAAGGGTTTCTATAATAAAGTTTTAATTTTCTATATTGTTCTCTGAATCTTTGTGGTATTTATTTATGCAAGTATTTGGTTCTTAACAATATCCTCCCTGTATCTGAACATTCCTAGTATAAGAATTTATTTTACTATTTACAAAACCAAAGTTGTCCAAACAACTTAGACATTCATCAAAGGATAAGGATTTGTCTTGAATCTGCAAGATACATCATTATAGGGGACTTCTTGTTTCAAATATCTACTGATGGTGTGTTTCTTTGCTATGTAAACAATGATGATGCACATAAACTCATGGTTTATGTAATTCATGAAACTCATGGTTCTTCAAATTCTGTCATTCATGTAGGAGGCCATTTTTTCTGCTAAAACCACCGCTTTCAAAATTATTAGGAAAGGATACTATTGGCCTTCAATCTTTCATGACTCTTATGTTTTTTCGAGATCTTGTGATAAGTGCCAAAAATTTGCTAGGAAAGAATGCCTTTCAACCTTGCCGTTACAACCTATCCTCCCAGACTTTCCCTTTTCAAAGTGGAGATTGGATTTTATTTGTCCTATTAATCCTCCATCTTCAATAGGACAAGATTTTATTTTGACAATCACAAAATATTTTACAAAATGGGTTGAATTTGTCCCACTCAAGCATTTAACAGACGATCAGGTAATTTCTTGCCTTGAAAATAACATCTTTTCCAGATTTGGTCTTTCATTGGAAATTATTACAGACAACGTTCCCACTTTCATTTCTGCTAAGCTGACCCATTTTTTAGCTAAGTTGGGGGTTAAACATTTCACCTCATCAACTTATTATCCCCAAGGGAATGGGAAGACTGAGTCTACCAAAAACAAACTGGTGAGAATTGTCAAAAGGATCATCGAAGATAAGCCTCATTAATGGCACACTCTCCTCACTTATGCCCTTTAGGAAGATCAAGATACCACCAAGGTAGGCTCTGGTTGCACTCCCTTCCATATTATGTATGGTCAAGAAGACATCCTACCTACTGAGTTGGAACTCTCTTCCTTAAGGCTGATGCTATAGATCAAAGAATTAAATTCTTCTGATGTTTCACAAAGGATAAATGCACTGCTAGACTTGGAAGAGAAAAGGATGTTTGCCTTGGATAATATAAAAAAGAGATAACAAATTGTTAAGAAGTATTTCAACAAGAGTGTCAAAACTATTAAATTTAAAGTCAATGAGAAAGTACTTCTGTGGGATTCAGCTCACACTGATAGGGGAAGACACTCGAAGTTTCAAAAATTATGGCTTGGTCCTTTCAATATCGCTTTTGTCCTAGGTACTAACTCTTACATTCTAAAATATTTACAAGAGCAATTATTTTCCTACAACACTAACAGTTCTCACTTGAAACACTACGTGGAACCAACTTGAAAAGTTTTAATGTTGTTTGTATTTTCTGTATATTAGTAGTCTAGCTATGCTTTCATTTTATGTTGTGGTGCAGACTCCCAACCCACAGGTCGAGATCAACTCACAGGATCATTCAAATCTCCTTGATCCGAAGTGGCTCTTTCAGATCGCTATTGGAACCTTCAACGAATCAATCCACAGGTCCTTATGAGTGTTCCCATGTAATAAAACACCAAGCATCACCCAAGTGTCCTTGACCACAACAAAGTCACGCCCTTCCTAATTTGGGCTTTTGGGTTTTGCAATATCACGTTTTCCATTATCGAGTTTCCAGCTCCTGAACCCGTCGAAACCCAAAATGCCGATTCTATGAAATGTAGTTAGCAAAGGATGGATTCTCACAGAACTCTCCACCTATTCGAGGTTTCATACTTCACGACTTCACGAATCTAGATGCAAGGCTTCCGACTCTCCAACCTACGAAACCCTGAAAAAGTCAATGAAGCTTGACTCCACATAGCGACAAGTGTGCTACCTATCTTCTCCGCTGTCCTCTGTCTCTGACACAGATCCTTGCCACCTATCACTCTTCTCAATTTTCATGAATTTCTCTCCCAAAGCATTGCCTTCTCCGTTTCCTGACACCCGAAGTGCCAAAATCCCGAAACTCCCCTCCAATTCCTGTCGCAACTCGCGACTTTGAGACTTTTGTTCCACTGCACTCTGGTCCTTGTTGTCAGGATCCCTGAAATGCCAAAATGATTTGATGACCTGTGTAAAGCATGATCCACAGTCCACGTTGATTCTTACCTCCCGAAGGGTGGATTTATCCAATGCTTATCCATCTTGTAGCTTCACTGGAATCCCACGGTCCTGATGACTTCGTGAATTCTCCATAGAGAATTTTGACTGCTCATTCATCTTGGACAACTTCTGCGAAATAAGCCAAGGTTATTCCACTGGAACTTAAATTTTGCTGGATGACTTCAACCCTAATCTTCCTTTGAACACTTCAATGACGTTAACCCTCCTGAGTTTTCCCTGGCCACTTCGAACCTTGAAAGAACTCTTGCACGCACTCCTTGCGACAACCTACCAAATACTTCTTGGTATTTGATCTTTTGACTCTGTGCACTCCCTCCAACAACAGTACTTCAACTCTCCCCTTAGTTGACAAGTTCTGAGCTTTCAACCAGCTTGCGCATGCCTTGCATGGATTTTGTGCTTCACTTGCACTACTGCTAGAATGAGAACAACGGTATCCCTCCTGAGATTTCAGAGATAAAACTTTGAACCTTTGTCAATGCACTCCTTGCATATGTTTCACTGCACTCCTTGCAGGAACTCTCACTCAGGAAGAGAAACAATTGAAACTCATTATCCTTCTCTCTTAGACTTCAAACATTTAACATGAAATCATACATTCACACAGTATTAAAGCAAATGCATAACAGAGAGAATAAAACAACTATCAGCATATCATTCAACATGTAAACACATAAAACAACATAACACCATGAGTCTGATTCAAAAATTCTTATATTAATCCAAGCTCCTGTACATGGGATTTTCTATAGCTCTCTCTCTGCAACTCTCTTCTTTTGTGCTATGATAATAATATAATACTACAATGATACAATGGTGAGGGTTTCTATATCTGCTTTCCCTCCTACTCTCTAAACTATCTAATCTATTAATTCAAACCTACCTACTTTCATTAACTGGGATTAAATGCCTTTTACATTGACAGATGAGAGCAAATCACTCACGATCTGTTTTCAACAGCCAGACATAAATGCAAATACGCTTCTATCTATTACATTTATATCCACTCCCTTAAACTTTCAAAACGTGAAAAATGTGTGTTGCGCTTTCTAGCTGTCTTTCGCCTCCATGCTCACTTGACTGTTTACAATGCTCCTGCATCATACTCCCTCACTTGAAATTTTTCATGAACTCCCGTTCATTAGCTCTTGCATGGTGTGTCCATGCTTCTGAATTTCTGCTTCATCTTCCTAGATAGCATCTTTAACTGGATGTCCCTTCCATTTGACCAAGTATTCAAAATACTCTTTTCTCCTGGTCTTCCTACTGACTCTCATGTCAATTATACTTTCCATCTGTGGCTTTTTAGCTACAGGAATTTGTTTAGTCCATTGAACCTCTATCTGTTCATCCTCTATTCTTGTTTCTTCAACTCTGTAAGGGTACAAATCCATGACATTTAATATCGGTGAAATTCCGACCCCATTGGGTAATTCAATCTCATATGTGTTTGCCCCAAGTTTCTTCATGACTCTGCATGGTCCAATCCTTTTCATCTTTAACTTATTATATGTTCCTCTCGGGAACCTCTCCTTTCTCAGATGTGCAAGAACCAGATCACCGACTTCAAATTGAAGTTCTCGCCTGTGTTGATCTGCTCTACGCTTGTACTCCTGATTTGAACTCTACAATCACTCCTTAATTCGACTGTGAAGCTCCTTCATCGCTTCTGCAAAGTTCTCTGCACTAGCACTCCTAAATTCATTTTGTTCTGAATCTCCCAATTCAGAAACTCCCCTTGGTTGCATTCCATATACAATTTGGAATGGACTCTGCCCTGTGCTTCTATTGATCAAATCGTTATAAGCAAATTTTGCATGTGGCAGAATGTGATCCCACTGACTGTGGTGTTCAGTCACTAGGCTTCTCAGTAAATCTCCTAAGCTTATCTTTACAACTTCTGTCTGCCCATCCCTCTGAGGATGATAAGCTGAGCTAAAAGACAAACTTGACCCCAACTTATTCCACAAATTCCTTCAGAAATGTCCCACAAACTTGGTATCTCGATCTGAAACAATACTCCTTGGAAAGTCATGAAGTCTGACGACTTCTTTGAAAAACAGGTTCACAATATGAGTTGCGTCGCTGGTTTTCTGGCATGGTATGAAATGTGCCATCTTGGAAAATCTGTTGAGTACCACAAAGACTGAATCACATCCTCTTTGCGTTCTTGGCAGCCCTAATACAAAATCCATGCTCACTGCATCCCATGGCCTTTCTGGTATGGGTAATGGCTGGTATAACCCTGTGTTCTTCTTTCTTCCTTTAGTGTGCTGAAAAATTCTGCATCTATCCACAAATTTCTTAACATCTTTCCTCATTCCTGGCCAAAAATACGAGCCATTCAGCTTTGAGAACGTCTTATCTTGACCGAAGTGTCTAACCAATCCTCCACTATGTTTTTCCTTCAGTGGGTTCTCCCTCATGGAGCATTTTGGAATACATAACTGATTGCCCCTGAATAATAATCCATCTTGGATCATATATTTGGTCCATTGGATTCTCTCCCTGAGAATTGGATTCTTAGATGCCTCATATGCTTCCTTAAAATCTGGATCAACCCTATACATCTCTTTGAGGTTATAAAAACCCAAAGTTTTGACTCTGAATTCCTACATAAACAAACATTTCCTGCTCAAAGCATCAACAACTTTGTTAGCAGTTCAAGAAATATGCTTAATCAAAAAAGTAAAATTATGCATGTATTCAACCGATTTTTCATGCTTTTGGTTCAACTTGTCTTGTTGAGTCATGAATTGCAAAGCATGATTGTCATTGTACAAAACCAACTCTATAGGAAACAAATAATGTCTCCATTTCTTCAGTGCTTGTATGACAGCATAAAATTCTTTGTCATATGTGGAGTACTTAGTCTTCACTTCATTCAGCTTCTCGCTGAAGTATGAAACCGACCTATCGTCTTGGCTCAATACCACTCCAATTGCAAATCTAGTCATGTCACACTTGACCTGGAATGTCTTGCTGAAATCTGGCAAAACTAGAATTGGTTGCTCCGTGATCTTCTTCTTCAATAGATTGAAACTTTTCTCTACTTCTTCTGTCCAATGAAAAGATTTATGTCTTTTCTTTACCGTATCCATCATTGGTGCGCTAATCCCACTAAAATTTCGGATGAATTTCCTATAGAAACTTGCCAAACCATGGAAGCTTCGAATTTCAAACACATTTTTTGGTGATGGGCAATTCTTAATCGCTTCTACCTTTTTCGGATCCGTTTTTAGCTCACCTGCTGAGATAAAAAAACCCAAATAAATGAGTTTTGTCCTCATAAATGATGATTTCTTCATATTTATTAGCAATTTATCTTGTTGTAATCTCCTCATCACTATAGCTAAATGCTTTAAGCATTCTGCTTCTATCTTGCTAAAAATCAATATATCGTCAAGATATATGATGACGAATTTCCCGATGAACTCCTTTAGGACTTCATTCATCAATATCATGAAAGCACTAGGCGCATTTGTTAAGCCAAATGGCATAACAAGCCATTCATACAGCCCTTCATTCATCTTGAATGTTTTCTTCCATTCATCGCCTTCTCTCATACAAATTTGATGATATCCGCTTTTCAAATCAATTTTTGAAAAAAAAATTGCTCCATTCAAGAAATGCATCAAATCGTCCATCCTTGGCAATGGAAATCGGTATTTGATGGTGATGTTATTGATCGCCCTTGAGTCTGTACACATCCTCCAACCTCCATCTTTCTTTGGGATGAGCACTGTTGAAACATTGCATGGACTCAAGCTCTCCCTAACCAATCCTTTGTCCATTAAATCCTGGACTTGTCTCTTGTCTTCTTCATTCTCCTGTGTCATCAACCTATACGCTGCTTTGTTTGGTAAACTAGCTCCAAGTATAAGATCAATGTGATGACTTATACTTTTGATCAGTGGCAACGAACAAGGTAGTTCGTCCACTACGATATCAACAAACTCTTCCAGCAATTTCTGGATTTCCTCTGGTAAATCATCCACTCTTGTACTTGTCAAAACAATTTTAGGTTTTCTGACCACAATAAATCGTGTGTCTTCCTTCGTCTTAACCTCATTAAGAAGTTCCTTCCCACTCATGAGAAGTACAGTGTTGCTTGTCTCTGTTTTTACTTCTTTATCCTTAATTGGCAACAACATCATGGATGATTTTAGGGGCTAAATTTCGCTCATTGGATAATTTTCCATGGTTTTTCCCAAAAAAAGATTCGCTATTCTAAAAATGATTTGCCTAAATTTTATAGGATAAAATTATTTTACCTCAAAAATCGCCAAAATTTTATACAAACTATATAAAATCCTTAGAAATTTGAATATTTTTACAAAAATATCGCTAGACATTTATAGTTGGTATATGAAGGATTAGTAAGATTCTCTAAGGTTTCTACATTTTAAAATAAATTTCTATCCTTAAAATCATCCCTAAACAACATGTGAGTTCTCCCATTTTTCTCCAGGGTGTATGTGTTCTTTCTCCCATCATGAATCACATTCATGTCATATTGCCATGGTCTACCCAACAATAGTTGACAAACATCCATGGGAATGACATCACATAATATTTCATCCTTATATCCTCCTATTTTAAATTCAACTAAACATTGTTTAGTGGCATTTACCTGATGTCCTTTTTGTAGCTACAAAACTCTGTATGGGCTTGGATGTACGATAATCTCCAGCTCTAGCTTTTCTACCATCTTTGTAGAAACGAGATTGTTTATGCTACCACTGTCCACGATGACCTTGCATACCCTATCTTTGGTTTTGCAAGTAGTCTAAAACAATTTGTTTCTTTGGGTTGGGTTCTCTACCTCCTTCTCTTACATTAAGATAACTTTCCTCATCATTAAGGATCTTCTACCCTCAGCATCTTCTGCCTCAACATTCCATCCTTGTGCTTTGGCAATGTGAGTTTCACCACCTTCTTTCTTCCTATCTGGAAACTCATAAGATTTATGCCCGTTTTTCCCACAGACAAAACATTTCACTTCACCTCCTTAACCTCTTCCTCTTCCTCTAGCTCGACGAAAATTATTTCCATCTGCATACTGCCCTCTCTATGATCTTCCTCCTCTCTCATGTTGAACTTGAGGTTTCTTCCACTCCTCTTGAGGTTTCTAAGTTCTGTCTTGGGAAATTGTCTTTCCTCTAGCTTGAATTCTACCTCAGCCTCTTTGACCTTGCTTTCGGCTCAGCTTTTCTTCAGCTTTCAGAGCCATATGATAAGTTTCTTCTACATTCCGAATGATCATCATTCTCATCTCATCTTGGATGTCATATCTCAGACCATTCATGTATCTGGCAACCTTTTCATCATTTCTTTCCTGATGACCTTCTCTGATGTTTATCTTGTAGAATTCCTCAATGTATTCCTTCACTGACATCAGCTTCTGTCTCAAATTCTGCATCGTTTGAAACAGAGTAATTTGATAATCCTTGGGTATGAATTTGGCTTTCATCTTTGCAACCATTCTATCCCAAATCTTGATTGTATGCTTGCCTTTGCATCTTCTGTCAGCCTACAGTTCATCCCACCATAGTGTTGCATGCCCTTTAAGTCTTGTGACAACATGTTTTACCTTCCTATCTTCCTCGACATCCTCGTAGTCGAAGTATTTATCCAGAGCTCTAATCCAGTCTAGAATCTCTTCAACATCCAGGTTTCCCTCATACATGGGAATCTCCATTTTTGCCCTGGCACCTATCCTTGCAACAGCCCTGAATAAGCATTTATATACAACATCTTCAACTGTGACTTCTTCTGCTTCATGCCTAGCTTCATTTTCACTTTCAACCTCACTGATATCCCCAGTGTCAACCATGTGTCTCTGTGTTGTCTCCATGGCATCAAGCCTGGCACATAGTTCGAGCATTTCCCTTTCCACTGCTGGATCAGGCATTGATCTGTCTCTTCTTCTAAGTGGAATTGCTAAGAATGTTCCTCTTTTCTCTGCTACAAAAAACAAATAACTTTTTCTGGGCTCTGATACCAAATGGTGCAGACCCCCAACCCGCAGGTCGAGATCTGCTCACGGGATCGTTCAAATCTCCTTGAGCCAAAGTGGCTCTTTCAGATCCATATCAGAACCTTCAACGAATCAATCCATAGGTCCTTATGAGTTTTCCCACGTAATCAAACACCAGGCGTCACCCAAGTCTCCTTGAACACAACAAAGTCACACCCTTCCTAATTTGGGCTTTCGGGTTTCACAATATCTCGTTTTCTGTTGTCGAGTTTCCAGCTCCTGAACCCGTCGAAACCCAAAATGTTGATTCTCTGAAATGTAGTCATCAAAGGTTGGCTTCTCATAGAACTCTCCACCTATTCAGAGTTTTGAACTTCACGACTTTGTGAATCCTGATGCAAGGCTTCCGTCTCTCCAACCTATGAAACCCAGAACAGTCAACGAAGCTTGACTCCACCTGGTGACAAGTGCACCCCCTGTCTTCTTCACTGTCCTCTGTCTCTAACACAGATCCTTGCCACCTATCATTCTTCCTAGTTTTTGATACTTTCACTCCCAAAGTCATACCTTCTCCATTTCCCAACACCCGAAGTACCGAAATCCTGAAACTCCCCTCCAATTCTTGTCGCAACTCACGACTTTGGGACTTTCGTTCCACTGCTCTTTGGTCCTTGTCGTCAGGATCCCTGAAATGCTGAAATGATATGATGACCTATGTCAAGAATGATCCATGGTCCACATTAATTCTTACCTCCTGAAGGGTGGATTCATCCAATGCTTATCCATCTTGCAGCTTCACTAGAATCCCATGGTCCTCGCGACTTCGAGAATTCTCCATAGAGAATTTCAACTGCTCGTTGCTCCTGGACAAATTCTACGAAATAAACCAAGGTTCTTCCACTGGAACTTAACTTCTGCTAGATGACTTTGACCCTCGTCTTCCTTTGAACACTTCAACAGCGTTAACCCTCCTGAGTTTTCCCTGGCCACTTCGAACCTTGAAAGAACTCTTGCCTGCACTCCTTGCGGAAACCTACCAAATACTTCTGGGTATTTGACCTTTTGACTCTGTGCACTCCCTCCAACAGGAGTCCTTCAACTCTCCCCTTAGTTGACAAGTTCTGAGCTTTCAACTAGCCTGTGCACACCTTGCACGGCTTCTGTGCTTCACTTGCACTACTGCTGGAATGAGAACAACGGTATCCCTCCTGAGATTTCAGAGATAAAACTATGAACCTTTGTCAACACACTCCTTGCAGACGTTTCACTACACTCCTTGCAGGAACTCTCACTCAAGAAGATAAACAATTGAAAATAATTCTCCTTCTCTCTCAGACTTCAAACATTTAACATGAAATCATACATTAACACAGTATTAAAGAAAATGCATAATAGAGAGAATAAAACAACTATCAGCATACCATTCAACATGTAAACAAAGAAAACATCATAACACCATGATTCTAATTCAAAACTTCTTATATTAATCGAAGCTCCTATACATGTTATTTTCTACAGCTCTCTCTCTGCAACTCTCTTCTTCTGTGCTATTCTAATAATACAATACTACAATGATACAATGGTGAGGGTGTCTATATATGTTTTCCCTCCTACTCTTTAAACTGTATAATCTATTCAAACCTACCTACTTTCATTAACTGGGCTTCAATGCCTTTTACAATGATAGATGAGAGCAAATTGCTCACGATCTGTTTTCAACATCCAGACATAAATGCAAATATGCTTCTAGCTATTACATTTATATCTGCTCCCTTAAACTTTCAAAACATTTCAAAACGTGAAAAATGTATGTTGCACTTTCCAGCTATCTTTCGCCTCCACACTTGCATGACTGTTTACGATGCTCCTGCATCATGTTGTTTTTCATTTCTACTCTACAATAGTTTTATTTATGCTTTCTGTTTTAATAAACTCCTACTTCTTTTACATTTCTCTCATTTTATTTCTACTGCTTTAAATTTTGTAATCTTAATTATGTCATGATTTTTATTGCTTTTTCATCTTTTAATTGATTTTTGGTCAAGAATAAGATTTTGGATCAGTTTTTTCACAGTGACACTCTTGCAATATATTTCTAGTCAATAACAATCAAGGTTACACAGTTGTTACGATGTTCCCTCTGAAAGCACACTTGAATTTGTTATCTTCTTTCATTGTTGTCTTATAAAGAAATTGGTTATCTCCCACTAATTCTTTCTATTTATTCATCCATTTGAGAGTTAAAAGAGAAATTCCATAAATTTTTCTCCTTGAAGTAAGAGAAAAATATGGTTGAATGATTATGCATACAAGGATAACCCCCCCATACTTAACATTTTTCATGAGTTATTCCCAAATTCCTGGTCATTTTTCCTTTAAATCCGCTCACTTCCCCCTATTGCATAATCATTCTGATTATATCTTCTTGATCTGTTGTTCTTGGTCTATGAAACCATGTGTTTTGGGTTCTTAATCTATTGGAAACATATTTCCCTATGGAGTCGCCAGTTTGTTGACGATAAAACTTGCAACGAGGATTTTGCCCGCAAAGTATTGCTAAAGCCTATTATTTAAATAAGATAATGATATATATATATATATATATATATATATATATATATATATATATATATAATACTAGTAGGTGGAACTGATCCAAAACTGATAGGTTTTACTGACAAAATGTAAGTTTAGTAAATAAAGAGATCAACCATTAATAACCATGCTGTAAATTAAGAGAAGAGAACAACAAAACATAAAGAAAAATAGAGATAAGAACTTGTTAATGAAGTTCACAAATCGTTGGCTACGTCTCCGGGCCCGCTTCCAAGTGGAGGACCTCTTTATTGCTCTTCAAATGTTCAAGTTCTCTTTACATTGGCTCTTTTCTATTACAAAAGGATCTTCATATCTACTATGCAAGACATCCTTTCTCAGATTCATACATGCCTCATCAAACTCCTCTAAAAAACATGGCAAAAATGCCTCTCAAAACATGAGAAAAGGCCAAAATTACAAGCTCCTCCTCCAAAACCTTGCATAAAAAAGTTACCCTCAAGCTTCAAAAGGCCTAGTTTATATATTTTTCAGGCTCAAACAAGGAATCCCAACTTCCCCTGAAGATCTAGTCTCCTTTTGGGATCAAATCGCCCTCCAAATGGCCACAATATACTCAAAAAACTAATTTTGGCCATTAAATCAGGCAAAAACCAATTAAAAATACGAATAACATAGTATAAAACCCACTTTTAAACAAATATATGGGCTAAGCCCCCAAAATGTGGCGCACACCCCCTCTAAATTGGTCACATGCACTAAATTTGGTCAAGCGTTGGCCCTTAAATTGCGCTAGCCCTGGTTATATGGCACACATCATGTGACCTGGTCTAAAATAGGAAAACCCCTCACACGCCCCTTTAATATTAAGTTTCGATCTTATGGGGAACAACTTGAGATCCAAGGGCTAGGGCTTATCTACTCCCCACGCTTACTTTTAAACCCGAGTCATACACAAAGAGAGTGCCCAAAATATCGTCTCTTTGAATGGTTGTACGTGTCTCCCTTCCGTGTTGGTGGTTTCAAACAAGGGCACCCATGCCCCTTTTAATTGTGTTCACATGCCATATTACAACCATGGTCTGGGGCTTATCCTGAGCTCTTTTTCCCCCCTTATATCAATACTTTATACCTTAAATAAATTTAAATGTAATTCACATATAAGAACCACTTGTGGAGCATTGGTGTTTGGTCATTTCCCAAAGTGTTAGCTCCGCCTCCAGGTCATGGGGTTGAGACCCACGAGCTCCATAAATTTTTTGACATAGCCACCTATGACAAATGACTGGGTGCCACGTGGCTGCCCATGCCTAGGCCACGTGCAACCACCACATTTGACCAACCACATGCCACGTGTCGATACTGTATTGGTCCAAGTATGCAACATCTACCCACTCACAGGTCAGCACTTGTCTCTGCCATGTTAGCAACATGAAATAGCTTTTGTGATGTCATGCTAATGTCAGCATTGACTTTTTTCCATTTAACCTTTGACTTTTTAGTTGTTTGAGAATCTAATCAGAGTGTGATAACTCTCTCATATAGAGACTGTTTGAGAAAGTAAATATATGGCCAGAATCAACGTGACAATATGGTCTCAATGGAATTGGATTCATTCAATTACGATAATTTTAATTTTTGAGCATTTTCTGGACCTAGAGAGCCTCCTGGATCATTCCTTCCCACTTGGAAGCTTTTGTACCACCAAAAGTTTTCTTTTACTCAGGTAAGAAGTGAGGGTACTGCCTCCCCACTTGTCCTGTATCATCCATCCTCTCTGTTGGGACAATGATCACCTGACTAATCACAACAAACATAAAAACTGAGATAGCATTGTTTATCAAAGTAATCATCTCATTTATCGCACAATCATCAGCATTCTTTGTCACATTTTTCAGCCTTACACCACTGAATAGCAGCAAACTAAACAACAATATTGAGTATACGAATGAAAATGACAAAACATGCTTCCGCTTTTGCACAGGAACAATAATCAAATTATGCAGCTGAAGCTCATGTTGTACCTCCGATGACACTTCATGACTGTTAGAAACATATGGAATCATCTCATGTTTAGCATCACTAACTTCCGGATTTATTACAGACACAAGTGTTAAGCTTTTGCTTGCATTTACCATTCTTTTTAACTTCCCTGTAGCTGCAAAAGATCTGTTAGTTTTCATGCGATGAGCACGAACAATGTACTCCTTCCCATCTTTCTTGAAGAAGTATTTATTTTCCTCCCTGTAAAATATGGATTTTCTATCATAAAGGTATGGACTTCCCAAGACAATTCCACATATTCCCAGTGGCACTATATCAAGCTCTACTTCATCAACATAATTAGAAGTGATTGGAAACTTAATTTTACATTGTTTGGTTACTTGTAAATTATTATCACCACATATCCACCCCAATGGATATGGTCTAGGATATGGCTTTGTTTCAAGTCCCAAGCTATTTACAGCCTCTTCACTGATTAGATTGGCTTGTGATCCACTGTCTATAAGAGTATCATCTTTAACATTATTTGTTATGACCCTTGTGTGGAAAAGTTCATTCCTTTTACGCTCATCATTTACAGCAACTGATTTAGAAGAGCTAGTACTTGCAACAGAATTTATACCTCGGATTCCCATAGCTACAACCTTTGTCTCATCACCAGAATCTGATCCAAGATCCACTTGAATTTTCATAGTTGTGGTATTCTTCCTTCACTGGTTGGCATGATTATTTGGCTTCATTTCAGGATGTAATATCCAACAATGATCTTCATCATGGCCTACCTTCTTGCTATTCTTGCAAGTAGGCTTCTCGTTTCTTATTGTGGTTGTCTTATTCTATTTCTCTTTCCTTTTCCATGAATCCTTTCTTTGCCAAGTATCTGTAGAAACACTATCACCAACGTTCCCTTTACTTGATTCAATGTGAATGGATTGTACACATACTTCATGAAATTTAGAAGGATTTAGCATAAGAACAATGTGCTTGAGATAAGAATGTAAACCACCAATATATTTTAGGAGTGTCTCTTGTGTATATAAAGGAATACCCAAATTTAATTCATTAGTACGAAATATTTGAGTATATTCTTGTACACTTTGTCCTTTAGCTTGCCTTAAACTTTGTCAATTCATCATTTCTTATTGCATGTATGCTAATGGATAAAATTGTTTCTTCAAAGCAGTGATAAAATCATTCCAAGAAGAAATTGCTTTACCATTTTTATTAAGATCATCCTTAGTTTTTCTTTCCCACCATATGAGAGTTGTGCCTCCCATTTTGAGACTTGCAAGTTGGATCTTTGCTTCATCATCAACAATCCTTTGTATCCTGCAATAGACTTCTAACTGTCTCACCCAATTATCTAGCTCTTTTTCATCTAATTCACCATCATAAGTCGGTAATTGAAACTTTACATCTAACTTTAATAAAGGCATATAAGAAGAATGATTAGTTTTCTTAGGTTTCTTATCCTTGGAATGATGTACACTTGCTTCACTTGTAGATGACAACGATGAAGGAGAAGAAGGTTTCGAAGGTCCACCACCTCCAACTCCGCCTTCTGCTCTTACAAAAGATTCACCTTCTTCAACTTTTGGATTTCTTGGTTGTCCTCTTTCATAGTAAAGTTCCTCTACCATGGCTTTCATTAATTGAAATGACTCAAAGAAATGTCCTCAGATGGAAAATGACCTAGTTTTCTCAGTGAAGACATCTGTTGGCAAATTCAGTGGATAGAATGCAGTGATGGTTGTTGTCATTAATGGCAACAGTAGAGACAGTAGGATAATTTGGAAGTAAAATCTCAGGAGGAACAGCCTTGAAGAAAACGCGCACAGCAAGAGCTTACAGAGGAAAAAGGAAGAAGAGTCAGTGACCGGTGGATCCTATCCAAATTTCCCGAAAGAACCAGGACCGTCAGATCGGTAGAAGCTGCGAGAGAGATAAATCCATCGGAGAATCGGCGATCGCGAGTTCAAAGTGCAAAGCACACTTATCATTGAAAACCCCGAAATCGCGATATGCGAGTTCGCGATTTAATCGCAGCCGTTAAAAACAAGCAGGGATCTGGACCGTTCATTTGTATAGACACGTGGCAGCCAGGAGGCCTCATCGGCAATTCGGGGATCGGGATTTCATGATGCAAGTTCACTCTACAACGAAATCCCCGAGTTCGCGATATGCGAAATCCCGACAGAATCTGA
>ML779083.1:741943-761298 GCA_009831015.1 Picea engelmannii | reverse complement strand
GTGTGTATTTTATGTGTGACTGATGATCTTTACTCTTACTCTCCATATGCTGTATGCTGTTAGATGACACATGAAGAAATCTTAATAATTGTTTAAAAGGCATAAAATTGTTTAAGCTTATAAACAACTGATTCACCCCCCCCCCTCTCAGTTGTTTTAGTATTTCCAACAACATCTCTTGTTTATGCTGTCTCCTTTCAATATTTGTATTAAGAGCCTCATGTTGACCTTCTCCTCGCTTGAGTTTTTCTCTGGTCAGAATCCAATGCTTGCAATTCCTGTCAAACCTTCAAAACCAAATGCTCTGATACCATAAACTTGATCCAAAAATGATATGTTTTACTAACAAATTGTAAGTTTAGTTTAGTGTACTTTATGCATCAGATCGATAAGAATGTGAAATACATAAACCCATTAACTTGTTGTGGAATATCAAATGTGAATTTTACTTGATTCTTATAAGTGAATAAAGAGATCATCCAATAACAACCATGCTGCAAATTAAGAGAAGAGAACATCAAAACAGAAAGAGAAATAGAGACAAGAACTTGTTAACGGAGTTCACCAATCGTTGGCTACGTCTCCAAGATCGCTTCCAAGTGGAGGACCTCTTTATTGCTCTTCAAATGATCAAGTTATCTTTACATTGCCTCTTTGTTGTTAAAAAACATTCTTCAAATCTGTTGTGTAAGACCTTGTTATTGGATAAATCCGTAAGTGAGGACACAAACCGATCTCCCTAGATCCACCTGGATATAGAACAAATCAAGATAGAATATGACTCTTTCCCTAGATTTTAACCATTGAATTAAATAGGAGGTGAGAACAAAGAACATACCTTATTAACTCTTCCTTTGGTCTTTGTTGCTCCCGCTTCACTCCAATTCTCTCCTACAGTCAAGACCAAAACAGTACAAACCAAGTGGAGTAAAGAAAGCACAATCTATTCAACGATGAATCTATGTATATGATCAAGGAGTTATACAATAAAGTAGAATTAGCTTTATGGGAAAGGGACATATTACTGTATCATATTGATGGAAAGTAAAGATTACAACCTGAGCCTTGATGTTGCAAACTTCCTTTCGATGTCCCTTGGCTCTGACACACACACTTGCTCACTTGCATGAAGAAGATCAACCACCTTTGATAAATTTGCTAGAGTTCCCTAGCTATTGTAGCATCAATCCTTCACACAGTCTATCACCAATTCTCCAATGTCTTGCTTAACCTTGTTTGCTTCTAACTTTTTCCATGAGAATTCACTCAATATATAGGAGAGAATGAATTGGTTACTTGGATAAGAATGATCCCAAAATATCAGGGAATCCAGTACTAGGATAACCATTCGAATGCCATCTCATCCTTCTAGAAGATTCCCTTCTAGAAACTTCGAGAATTCATCTTTTTCCTTGCTTTAGAAAGAGTTCGCACCCTAGCAGTTTGACACAGTGTGAACTTCTTACACCCTGGCTTAAGGCATCCTGTGAGAATCATGCATTCTCATAGGCAAATATACTAGCAGCCTGCAAACATTCCTCAAAAATGTGATTTCTGGAAAAAGATGAAGGTAACTTTTCTTAGGAGAAAGTTCCAATGAAGAGCTTAAGTACACCATCATCAATACATCATCATGATGACCAAAATCATGGGTAACAGAATGCCCCCCAAAGTATGAGGTTGGAACCATTGATAGCCGATATACTGTGTAAGCTAAATGTGTGTGTCGAGAACCAGGAGCACATCTAATTGGAAACCTGCGAACACCCAAGCATCTGCAGAATATCATATATACCAATTCTGAGGTAGGCATTCCCATACTCAGATAAGAGACTGATGACATTATAGACATGGGTCATGGCCACCAATCATACACTGTGGATCCATGCCGTCAAAATATAGGATAGCCACTGGAATACACTGTGGATCTATGCGAGAAATTTTAAATCAAGACGACATAGCCACGAAACATACACAGTGGATCTATGTGTCGCAAATTATACATACTCCATCGTAACCTGGATCACAAAGATGATATCCAAGGTCTTCAATCTCATCTCCCAAAGTATGAATCTAACCATGTGATTACATGTGTTGAAGTCGAACATGGTAGAAACCACTTGATTACCGGTCATTAATGAAACCGTTAACAAGTGCGAGGGAAATCACCATTGATGTCAATGAATCCCAAGGTAATATAGTACAATCCATTGAGTGTGAATAAATGAGTTGAAGTCGAACATTTGATGGAATCTTTCGATCAAGGGTCAATGATGCAAACCCATTGTCGAAAGTGAGGAAACCTGCCATTGAGGCATGCAAGCTCCAAGGTACCAAATAATTTCTAAGTCTTCATTCCAGATAATAAGCTGAAGTTGACGGAACAAAACTTGTCACAGGAGGGCCTTGATGTATCCCCCATCAATGACATGAAATGAGTAACAGAGTTTGAAGGTGAAACAGAGCATTTTTCAAATTGGACTGGACACAGGGAAGGCCGACACAGAGAGAATGGACAACTGCAGATGGCCGACTCAATATAGGTTTCAAATGGACGTCTCTTGAACATATGAATGACACGACCAATGATTTGACAGCATTGACTCAAAGACGACACATGGAATCTCCTTGTAGCAAATCGAATGAGAGACAAATGTATTTCCCAAACAAGATTCAAATGATGAATAGGGGGTGTCATGTTCAAGAGTGACACTTACTGCCAATCAATACGAAGATGAAAACATATCCCTTTCCCAAATTTTCCCCCACCATTTCTGGCAAGTACCTCTTTATTTTTACGCAAGCTTGAGGAGGATAACATATGCTTGTTGATATAAGATGATCCTTTGGACGAGTCCCTCGGAGTATATTTAACGAACCCTAAGAAGGAGTGGTTCGGTCCCATCACGGGTCTGGCAATGTTTGTTTAACGAGTCCAGAGCTAGAAAACGCGAAGGTTTTTCAAGATTATAGAGTTTGGAAAAACGCTTAAAAGAGAACTCTCTCAGTTCCTTTTTCATAAAATAGGCTGGACAAGACCAAAAAACAGATAAATTATCGCTCACCAGATGCTTACTTCAAATACTTTATCGAGCGTGAAAATAGCAAGGTCGCTCAATGATCTTTTCATGTTTAGAGAGTTTGAAAAGAGCTTAAAGAGGACTCCAGGGGGGTTCCTTTTTTGTATAACCTTTACGAGTCCGAAAAAGTGATAAAAGTATACTCGATTACATTCTCATTGATTTATGAGCACGAGAAAGAACAAAGACTAATCTCGGTAACTTATTCCCATGTATTTACAAGCATGAGAAAGAACAAAGACTAAGCTCGGTAACTTATTCTCGTGTATTTACGAGCATGAGAAAGAACAAAGACTAAACTTGAGGCTCAAACTTCAGCATGAAGTCCAGAGGCTGTAAGAAAATTCCCCCCAAGCTTCGTTTCATCCAACTTCAAAGGAGAATGAAATGAAGCTTCAAATACTAGACGAAGGACTTGACTCAAATAGAGAGGGGGAAAACTATTTCATTTTTTAACGAGCTTGACATAGAAACAAGAACTATGCTCGTAACCTTTGTTTCATTTTTTAATGAGGTTGCCTCAGAGATGCAAAAACTATCCTCATACCTCTCTTCTTGATCATGGATTCCAAGAGGACAATGCTCTGGAATGACACCATGTCAAGGGACAAAACTTGGTCATGGCTTCCAAGAGGTCTTCACTGGAAGGAAGAAACACACTCTGGAAGGACACCATGTCGAGGGTCACAACAGGAGTAAAGAGATTAGGCTCTAACAACCCTATCGAAGAGATTACCATGTCAACTACTATATCTAAGTCATCAAAAGTTAAATCCATGGGTGATAACGCCACATGATTGACTTGTGGTAGGGGCGATACTGTTTGCATACAAGAACCATTCAGGGAGGCAATCCATGCGGGGTCAATGAATGAAAGTTGATCAACAATCACAACTTGTCCATCATGAGGGAAAGATATCACACGAAAAAGAGTAGACACAATAGCTTTCATGGCATAGACATAATCTCTCCCAAGGAGTAAAGCAAAATCCAAGGGGTCTTGGACTACCATTACATCGATAAATACAGTTTTCCCTCCCAAAGTTACAGGAAACTGAGGAAGGGTCCCTAAAGGTTGACTAGTTCTTCTATTAAAAGCTAACAGATTCTGTGTAACCGGTGCAAGCGGAGGATAACCCAAAGCTTGCCAAGTAAAAGAGGAAAAAATACTAATGGAAGCACCTTCATCTATCAGTGTCTGAGGAATGTCCTAAACACAAACCTGTGTTGTAATCTGGAAAGGAATGTGAGAGGGAAGACGAGGTATAATTAGCACACCCCAATCGAAATGGATGGCCTCATTACTTGGAGGGCGTTCCACAGGAGAAGGAGGAAGACCCCCTGACACGGAAAAGTCTGTATCAATGAGAAAAACATGGGCAGTATTGAGTTTACTCTCTAGCGGGAGAGTAGGATCTACTGATGGAGAGATCAGATCGACCACTTGGGATTCTCCAGGGGGAAAATGGGGTCGACAAGTGTAAATGGATCGACCACTTGGGTGACACTCTCCAATGAGAGAGTGGGATCGATCGAGGATGGGATCATATCGACCACTTTGTCAACTGGTTCAACTAAGGAGGTGACTAGATTGACGACATGATCAACCGGATTGACCGGTGAAGGGACCGGAGTGATCATTCCATCAACTACTGGTGGGTTGAGAGAAAGCTTGCGATAAGCGGCTGGAAGTTGAGGCTATAAAATAGTCATGTCTTCCAGTAAGTTCGAGGCTTCATCCATATGAGGACAAAGGTGAGTGAGATGACTCCCTTTGCATAACATACACAAGAACTTGACTCTACTTTTCTTCTTCCCAACCGTATCATGACTAGTTGACAGGGGGTTGTCAGCATGTTGTTCAGAGGCTAACGACATGGGTTGGCGAGGATGTGTAGACCATACTTATATAACCTTGGATAGACCAGGGAAATCCTTAAGAAGATGGCTACCCTTACAAATCCTGCAAGAGTACTTGGGCTTACGAGTTGTTTGGGTGATCTTGACATCATCAACACTCCTAGAACGATTAACAGTAACTGGTTATTTTCCAACATGTTTGACAATGGTTGGAGTTTTTGACCCTTGTTTATCTTTCTTATTCTTAATCTTCCTTTTCTTCTTCTTCTTATTCACTGGGTTACTAGCTTCTGAACTTTCACTCGACGAAGAATATGAAATGGAAGGCGACCTTGCAAGAGAAGAAGGCGAAGAAGACCTTACTAGTAATGAAGGTAAAGGATCAACATGAGGTTGATGTTCTTGGGGGAAAGTGCTTATGACTGAAGCACTAACTACATTCGGGATTACCTGAGTGGAAAACAACCATACCGGTAATCCAATAGTGAGACTTGGAAGGCTCAAAGTAGCGATGTGAGGAGGACCAATGTTTGCATAAGAAGGAAAAACAAAAGGTTCCCCTGGAGCAGGGGTTCCTTCATTGGTCATTCTAGGAATTAACGCCATTAAATAAATCCAACCTAGAGTCTGCGAAGGAAAACAAACAACACACGCTAAAAATCTAGGTAGCAAGCAAACAAACAAAACCTTCTCACAATGAGCATAGTAGTTGGTGATGAAATCCAACGTCGTGGGAACAAAGTAAGAAGGGGCTGAGATAAAGCGGGTGGAAAAGTTACGTTGACGACCTGCTTAACAGACTTACACCTTGGTGCAAGCTCCCACACATAATCGTGGGTATACCCTCCAAGGAGCCCGAGTGAGTTTGGTCAACGTCGATTCCAGGTACCGTGAAGACTTGCCCCTCCACAGTCACCTCGGGTAAAGAACCTAGAAAGATAGGCCACTAAGGTTACCACCAACAACAATAAAGGCTGGGGGGACAGTCAACAGTCCGATCCACATGCAAGGGCAGGGTATCTAGCCCGAAATCAACTCAAAACGCTTCCACTCATCATTGTGGGTATACCTCCAAGTGATCCCCGTAATACATGCAATCTCTACACCAAGACCAACAAAGCAAGGTGAGTAACTCTGCTAGTCTCAATGCGACCTCGTGATTGACCCTTGTGTTAGAAGGGATTCCCAGGACAAAATGTAATAAGTCGATTTAAACGCTCCCTAACTCGAGATTCTATGTTTGTTTGCAACTTTGGAAAGTTATCTTTCTCCAAAGACCTATGACTAATCTAATGTAAGTTTGCTACCAAAAAAGATAAAAATGTCTAATCAATTTTTATAAGCGCTTTATGTTATGGCTGTTGTTACTCAAAAGGAAGATGGTGTGGATAATATGGTCTTTTGATCGACTCGAAAATTATGCAAAGATACGAAGATGCAATCTTTTCATTTCGATGAAATCTATGCTATGAGAAGGAGAAAACATTTATCATTCCTAGATGCACAATGTCCCAAAATCTTAAAAATCATCAATATCAAGATTCGCAAGAAATGAGAAAAAGGTACTAAACACCAATGCACGATTCATGGCCCCCCCCCAAGCCACGAGGGGGAATTTTTTTCATAATTTAAGATAAAAAAAAATAAAAAAAACACCAAGAATCATGCAATTTCACTACTTGAAATGAAAGGATGCCCCCAATGTAATATAAAGAAAGAAATTAAATCTTTTTGTTTCAAAAACTTCACTAAAAGCAATAATGAACTTTCTTAAAACAAAGAAAAACAAACTAGTCTTTTCAATTGCATGAGGAAAGTGATCTTTCAAACAATAAGAAAATGATAAAGACCAAGAAACTCAACTTTCAACCGATTGTTGGTCCTTAACCAAACAAGCACACTCAGATTCTGAAGTCAGAGAGAATGGTTTTTCCACGAAAAGTCAAGAAAATGAAAGTCAAGACAAAAGTGACAAGAAGAGCCTTTGAAATCCTAAGACTGTTCATGCATGAAAATGAAGACAAGAAATAGATCAATCAATGGTCCAAGAGACTCTTTTGAGGCACCTAGACTGATCTAGGTAGTTGAAGATGCCAAAAATCAAATCCAAAATTTTGAAAAAGTGAGTTCGTAGGCTGGCAATACTACACAGTGTGAGAATTAGGCATTCTCGCAGGTGGCCCTTGAGTAGAGTGCGAGAACCTCGCACTGCAACCTAAAGGCAGAGTGTGAACTCTGTGGATTCTCGTAGGCTACAGTGAAGTGCAGTGCGAGAACCTCTGAAACTAGTAAAATTTTTGGAAAATGAAGAAAAAAATTAAAAGACCTATGGACCCAGAAGGTCTATTAGGATATCCTGAAGACTCAGAGATTGATAGGAAAGGAGAAAAGTGAAACAGAAGCAAATGGCCACAGAAAAATATCAAAAGCCACAAAGAAAATGGGATTGTTCCCCAGTGGAGTCGCCAATTTTGTTATTGGATAAATCTGTAAGTGCGGACACAAACCGATCTCCCTAGATCCACCTGGATCTAGAACAAATCAAGACATAATATGACTCTTTCCATAGATTTTAACCATTGAATTAAATAGGAGGCGAGAACAAAGAACATACCTTATTAACGCTTCCTTTGGTCTTTGTTGCTCCCTCTTAGCTCCAATGCTCTCGTACAGTCAAGACCAAAATAGTAAAAACCAAGTGGAGTAAAGAAAGCACAATCTATTCAACGGTGAATCTATGTATATGATCAAGGAGTTATACAATAAAGTAGAATTAGTTTTATGGGAAAGGGACATATTACTGTATCATATTGATGGAAAGTAAATATTACAACCTGAGCCTTGATGTTGCAAACTTCCTTTCGATGGCCCTTGTCTCCGACACACACACTTGCTCACTTGCATGAATAAGATCAACCACCTTTGATAAATTTGCTGGAGTTCCCTAGCTACTGTAGCATCAATCCTTCACACAGTCTTTCACCAATTCTCCAATATCTTGCTTAACCTTGTTTTCTTCTAACTTTTTCCATGAGAATTCACTCAATATATAGGAGAGAATGAATTGGTTAGTTGGATAAGAATGATCCCAAAATATCAGGGAATCCAGTACTAGGATAACCATTTGAATGCCATCTCATCCTTCTAGAAGATTCCCTTCTAGAAACTTCGAGAATTCAACTTTTTCCTTGCTTTAGAAAGATTTCACACCCTAGTAGTTTGACACAGTGTGAACTTCTCGCACCCTGGCTTAAGGAAGCCTATGAGAATCATGCATTATCGCAGGAAAATATACTAGCAGCCTGCGAACATTCCTCAAGAATGTGATTTCTGGAAAAAGATGAAGGTAACTTTTCTCAGGAGAAAGTTCCAATGAAGAGCCTGAGTACGCCATCATCAATACATCATCATGATGACAAAAATCATGGGTAACATACCTCCTTGCTTAGATTCATACATGCCTCATCAAACTCCTCTCAAAAACATGGCAAAAATGCCTGTCAAAACATGAGAAAAGGCCAAAATTACAAGCTGCTCCTCCAAAACCCTGCATAAAAAAGTTATCATCAAGCTTCAAAAGGCCTGGTTTATATAGTTTCCAAGCTCATATGAGGAAGCCCAACTTCCCCTGAATATCTGGCCTCTTTTTTGGATCAAATCCCCCTCCAAATGGCCACAATATCCTCAAAAAACCAATTCTGGTCATTAAATTAGGAAAAAAACAATTAAAAATACAAAAACATAGTATAAAACCCACTTTTAAACAAATATATGGGCTAAGACCCCAAAAGGTCGCACATGCCCCCTCTAAACTGGTCACATGCACTAAATTTGGCCAAGTGCTAGCCCGTAAATCGTGCTATCCCTGGTTATATGGTGCACATCATGTGACCCAGTCTAAAATAGGAAAACCCCTCGCGCACCCCTTTAAGATTAAGTTCTGGTCTTGTCGGGAGCAACCTGAGATCCAAGGGCTAGGGCTTATCCACTCCCTATACTTACTTTTAAACTCGATTCATATGAAAAGCGAGTGCCCAAAATCTCATCCCTTTGAATGGTGGTACGTGGCTCCCTTCGGCATTGGTGGTTTCAAACAAGAGCATCCACACCCCTTTTAATTATGGTCACACACCGTATTACAACCATGGGATGGTGCTTAGCCCCAGCTCTTTTCCTCCCCTTATATCAATACTTTACACCTTAAATAAATTTAAATGTAATTCATATATAAGAACCACTTGTGTTGCATTGGTGTTTGGTCATTTCCAAAAGTGTTAGCTCCTCCACTAGGTCACGGGGTCAAGACCCACAAGCTCCATAAATTTTTTGACATAACCACCTACGAAGAATGACTAGGTGCCATGTGGCTGCCCATTCTTGGGCCACATGATACCACCACATTTGACCAACCACATGACACGTGTGGGTACTGTATTGGTCCAAGTCTGCAACATCTGCCTAGTCACAGGTCGCCACTTGTCTCTACCACATCAGCATCATGAAATAGATTTTGTGATGTCATGCTGACATCATCATCATGAAATAGATTTTGTGATGTCATGCTGACATCATCATCATGAAATAGATTTTGTGATGTCATGTTGATGTCAGCATTGACTTTTTAGTTGTTTGAGAATATGATCATAGTGTGATAACTCACGCATACAGAGCCCATTTGAGAAAGTAAATATATGGCTAGAATGAGTGTGACGAGCCGATCATAATGAAATTGGTTTCATTCAATTCTAAGAACATTCATTTTTTGAGCATTTTCTAGACTTGGGGAGCCTCCTCGATCATGGAACCCCTTGTATATTGGAGGATCCGATAAGGTTCTTATTACACATTTATGTTGTTGTTCGACACTGCTTACAGGTTTCCACATGATTGATGATGAAATATTGGTTTTATTTGTGACATAATGACAGATAGATAATGGATTTTATGTGTTGTTTTCGTTACTCTAAGCTCTAAATTCCATGTTATAAATGGCTTACGTTCACTAGAATTACATTGCTATTGTCGCCATGATTTGTCACATGTTACACCTGCACAAGACACATATTAGTTATAACAAGAGACAAATCAATATGGAATAAATCCAAAAAAAGAAAATATGCTATGCTATGCTATACTATGTGCAATTGAAATTTAAAAGGGTTGATGTTGGTCCTAACTAGAAATGTTAGTGGCTATATGAATTTATTGAGTTATATGAAGGCACATGTGATATATGTTATAGTATGGTTTTTCATTAATGGTTAGTATGGATCGGGTGGCCCATTTGGCAAGCAATGTATGCAAGTTTCGATGCATGGATTAATGACATGGATTAATGTTTGGCTGGATGTCATGTACTACATAATTGAATGAAGGGAGGATGGAAGAAACGTCCAGTAAATGCACATCACTCCATACCTCTCCCACTGGCCATCACCCTAGCTTGGTTATTGTTCATTCAATTTTTTCTGTGGTTAAGCTCCGATATTCAGGCATGTAAGGAACTGCTTGACCAAGCTCGCATTTTTAAGGCCATTTGGTTACAGGTATGTCTTTTTTGCCCATCCATGAACTCACTCTGTTTATGAAATAATTGTTGGCTCGGTGATGTATTGGTCTGTGTTTTTATTGAGGCTGGAAACTATGTAAACTCAGGGTGTTTCTCTGGAATGGTTGTTTGTGTTATTTGTTGCAAATGGAAAATTTGATGGTTGAAGTCACGATTTCATTGAATGTTCCGTCTGGTGGAAGTCGTGATGGATCTCTGTTGTATCTATGGTTTTTTTTGGAGGGTTTCATTCTGTTTGGACTTGCTGGCCATCTCCTCATAGTCTTTGTAACCACGCCTGATCGTATTTGGTGTTATGGGGTTGCTATGTAATTTTTTAACCACATTTGGATCACTGCATATCATTTTCCACCTGGTCGTGGGCTTGTTTTATGTTATTGGTATCTTCATAGTTGGTTATGGTGGATATTATTCCAAGAGGAATGCTTTAGGGTTGGTTGTTGTTACTCGGGCTCTGCATTTCTATCAGCATTATTCGGCTTTTGGGGAAAACGACGAGGTTTATGCCCCCACGTGTTCTTGGTGTTGTTTACTGGCCAGTAAGAAACCTATGCTCCTCTATTCATAGTCTCTCTTACCTGGGGTTGAACTATCACCCTATCATACAAGCTAAGGGTTATAATGCATGTGGTTCCACCTTGCTGTCTCAAGGGTTTCTCACCTACTGTCGACAAGGTTGACCTCGATTCTCTATGTGTTGGTTCCACCAAGCGAACCCTTGATTATTCACAGCCCGAATTTGATAAACTGAACTAGTTACACCATGTCAAGTATCTTGTCGACTGTCATGAGTTGGTGGAATAACATTGACAATGATTTTGATTATTGGCTCATCTCTATTGATCGGGTTGATTACACAGTTGTAATTGGAAATGATTATTGGTATATAGTCACTACATTATTTTATTATGACAGTTGAATCGATAGCTCAACATGGTTTAATTGGTTGATTAGAGAAGTTGTAAAAGGGAACGATAATGGGCATACAGTCACTACCTCATTGTATTGGATTGATAACTCAACATTGTTTTATGGTTTGATTGGGAATAATTAGATGTGTACAGTCACATAAATGCTTCTTTGTGTTATGCGTTGGTCTGTATGTTTCCTACAATGTCGTATAAATTGAAGTGATGGTTGTTTTTACTATGTGTTTAAATTGCCTGATCAGGATTATTGCAATTTAAAGTATTGATAATTGTGTCTTGGCTTTCCACTGTGTATGATTTATGGATATTGCGCATCGTATCATTTTATTGCACTATCAGAGATGGGCACGAGGTTTTTAGTAGTATGGTTTCATTGCAAATTAATTGTTAAATTGGTTAAAGGAATGGAATCAGGCATGTTTTAAAAGAGCTCATGTCTGTGTTTGATTTGAGAAATTAAATTATGGAAAGTGGTGATGTTTTTATGATGAACAGAGTTGAAGAAATGACTATGTGTTCCTTGGATTTTGTTTTAAATATGAAAGGGAAGTAAGTGAAAAATAAACAAAAGACTTTTAACAAGATGGGAAAAGTCATGAGGCTTTTGAGTATGATTATTCTATAATATTTTAAGGAAATTGAATGTGGACAGTAAACAAATGTTAACACACAGTAATGGTTTTAACACACAATAATTGTTTAATTGATGCTGGAATAGTTGTATTGGATACAAAATTGTCTTTTTTGGATTACTTAATTGATTTTTCGAACAATATCCGCTCTTTTCCCCTACCATTATTTCACTATTTTGCTAATTACAATTCCCCTCACCTTCCCATATTCACTATCCACTCCTTGTTGCTAAAATTTAATTACAGTTAAGATAAGTTTTGTATTATGACAGTTAAGGGATCACAAGGATGAATTAAAGTGATATATTCTTTTGGTTTACGATACAGTTGATTTTTTTTTGTCTGTGAGCAATAATCTTGATATTTCCCCCCTCATTTTAACATTTTTTGCTCAATACAACCCCTCGCATATCCCATAACCTTTGTTCACCCCCTTCTCATTGACAACTATTAAACAATTTGTATGGATTGAATTGCATGAGTCTGATATGTTGTTGAGTCAAATTGTATTTCATATTTAAAAGGAGTTGTCATGTATGGTTGTTAAAGAAACTATTTTCTAATCAATTATGCATACAAGAATGATATGTTTTAGCAAAGTTAGCCATGGCAGGGGTAACTGAGGAAGAGATAATTGGAACAGGGGCCCTAGAAGGCCAAGATTCTCTACACACTTTGATGCAGACTCACAAGAGTTAGGCCAACTATTTCAAGTTGATTTTTTTAACTGGATTGGGCAAGGAATGGTCCAAATTAGGCATAAAAGGCCTCCCTTCCAAGCCCCATAGGTCCTTGGTATTCCCATGCCTCCTCATGTCTCACTGCAACCTAAAGTTCGCAAAAACGATGGATGGCAAGAGATTTTCCACCCAACAGTCTCCCAACATCATGGTTGGCCTAACTTGTCTTTACCTTCTCCTACGCCTATCAATCAAATTGTCCAATATGCCCTTGTCCACTGACCATTTTAGTCTTCCCATGCAAGAAAACGTTTGAAAACCAAGGCCCATCATGCCCCTGACAAAGGAAAATCCATTGCTACCCCTTCCTCACCTTCAAATGACTCTGATAAATTTGTGCCCTCTCGCATGCATTTGAGAGATGATTGTTCTCATGTGATCAATGAGCTTAGGCCTAAAGGATCCACAAAACCTAGGGAAAATTAATAGAGATCAAAATTTCACAGCAACAACAATGGAAATATTGCCTCCCGGAGTGGAAAATATGGTTTTTGAGTTTTTATTTATTAATTGCTAAGAACAATTGACTTCCGAATTTTTGGACAACACACTATTTTTTGGATATATGGGTAATATATTTTTAGAAATAATTTCAATTATCATTGAGATAAATTGTCAAATATGAATGTGATGATGGGAGTCATAAGGAGTGATGTTTTTTTTTATTAACTACTTGTGTTATGATTGTTAAAAGCTAAAAGGAGTCACAAGGGGTCCCACCTGCTAGTTATTATTTATTGAAAACCCCTTATTATGATTTATTACTTTCCCCCTTAGCTAAAAAGTTGGTTGATTTTTAGTTAACTTAACTAAATAAGTAGTTCAACTACTTCAACCAATTCTAATTTTCTTAAAGGAAAAATGAAAGGGAGAAACAAGAGGAGAATATAAGGAGAAGCATACTAAGGTTTTCTCTTTGAGTTTTGTTGAGATAATTCAGTTTTCATTCATTCCTTAATTCATTAGAAGCATAATTATTTTTTATGATAGCAGGGTCTTATTGTGGACAACAAGATTCAGGGATGAATTACATCATTCCCACATTTGTTTTTCAGAGGTGTTGATCTATATTTGATAATATGTGTAGACTTGTTTGTTTGTGAATTAGTTTTCATGACTGACAAAAGGCTATTGTGCAGAGTCGAGTGGGAATCAATTTGTGGCAAGATAATCCAACTTTTAAAGTTCAGTTTTTCTTATTTTCTGTCAGAAGTCCTTTTGTATGTTTCATCGGGGACATCTAAGTTTTACTTTGGCCCAAAATTTCTTCAGGAAATTTTGTAAAGTGAATGATTCTTTGATGAATTGGAATGAAATAAAGGATTTATTTATGTCTCATATGTTTTGATTATTGACTTGGTGTCTTTACTTCTATCTCTATATTTATTTTAACATCTGATATGTTCAGAAAATTACATTAATAATGACTTTTTTCAGACAATTTTTATTTATAAAAAAACCAGCCTAAGCACCTGTAAACAATAGTTGTGAATAATGACAATATTTTGATGGCTATAAACATAGGGTGATATTCCCATCTATCTTGATTTATCCAAGTAATATCTAAAAATGTTTGAGTAATATCATTTCATATCTTTTCCTCAACAATATGCACATTGAAGGTCGGCCAACAACCCAATTATATATCATGTTATGCATTAGAGAAGGATACATGGGTTAGATAGTCTGCAGGGGGAACTAAAAAAAATCAAGCCACTATCATTTGATGAAGAAGAAAATAAAGGAGAAGATGTAGAATCATGGTGGTTGGGAATGAGAGAATGATGATGATGACGATGATGATGATTAACATCCACTAAGACCTGATTGGTCTATCATACCTTAAGAGGGTAAGTGATTACTTGTGATTCTTTAGAATTTTGTTTCTGTGCTCGAAAAGCATTAAGAGAAGCTTTCCAAGATCACCATACTTTTTTTGAGTTAAGAGGTTAGGAAGGTTGGTAGTGTGATCAATATTTTGAAAATGAGATCTAATATGGGTATAGGCTGGACAATCTAAGAAAAAGTTCTTTTCATCTTCAACCTTCTTAGTGTCACAAAGGTGACACACTCTTTCATCCCATGGCGTTTTAGGAATTGACCAACACCCAGTTTCACTATGGAGATCGTGAGAATTTGTTCTTATCTTAGCAATGCTTATTTTTTTCTTTACACTTGGCAAAACAGATAGATAATTTTTATCTTCTAGATTAGGGTTGACTACATCTTTATAATACCTTAATTTTCTTTTTTCCTCTAACTCTTTATCACACCACATTTTTTCCTTAAATTTTGATTTGACATTTTTTTTAATAGTATCTTTATTCTGCAAAATGGTTTCTTCCATTATTCCCCAATAGTTGAATATTTCCAGTTACATAATTACTCATCAAATATAGAAGCTAGAATTGCAACATACCACCTTCAAGGAAAGGAATCTATGTGGCGGGATCAACTAAAGTAGGTTGAGAACCTTGATGATAAAGAAATTTCTTGGAAGCAGCTCAAGAAATATTTTGAACAACAGTACTTGTTAGAACAATATTATGACAAGAATATGCAAGAATTATTTGAACTCAAACTTAGGAACATGACCATGGATGAATATGAGACAAAGTTGTTGGAAATTATTAGGTATGTGAGATTCATTAGAGATGACAAGGTAAAAATTTGGAGGTTCCTGAGTGGACTGCCATCCTTCTACAAGGATAAAATTTAGTTTGATGAACCCAAGAATTTAGAAGAAGCCATAAGAAAGACTAAGTATCTGTATGAGTAGAATAGAGGAAGGACACATTTTCAAAAGGCCCAAGATGACAAGAATAAAGGAAAGATGAATTAAAGGAGAAAAGGATTCAAACCATCTTTCATAAAGAATGGATCTCAAGCATATCAAAAAGGGAAGGCATCTCAAATTTATCATAAAATGACAGATTCCTTTGGAAGGAGGCCAAGCAAACAATCCATAAAATGTTGGGGATGTGAAGGGGATCACACGTATAAATATTTTCCTCACTGAGGAAATAATATGAATATTCTTAACAACATTATGAAGGAGGAAAAATATACGACGTGGGAAAAATCATGCCAAGGATATATTCATCCTTGTACAATAGACAAGAAGACTATCAATCCCACATGATTGAATTGGAAGGTAAGATTCATAACCAACCCATAACTATTTTAATTGATTCTGAAGCTATTCATAGCTATATAGATTAAAATCTATTTGAAATATTTAAATTGGAGAAATGTAATCATGAAAAGTCTTCGATAGTCCAACTAGCTACTGGGGCCAAGAGAAGAATTAATGATCTTGTTAAATAATTCCTGATAAACATGAATGTAACTAACAATAAAGAAGTTTTGAACATCATATCATTCGGGTCTTATGACTACTTGATTGGTATGGATTTTCTAGAAACAAATCATGCTATTTTAGATTGTTATAACAAGGTTTTCACATGTCTTGATGAAGAATGGAATACAAGGACAGTGGAAGGTATTCCAAGGCTTATATCTTTTTGAGAGATTTCAACATTGCAACTGAAAATAAGTTTTAGGAAAGGATGTTAGATATATACATCCCATATGTATGAGTCAATGAAGGATAAGGAGCCAAGTCTTGAATATTATTTAGCCTTGAAAGAGTTTGAAGATGTTTTTGCAAAGTTGCTAGGATTTCCACTGAAGAGGGTTATAGATTTTTATATTGACTTAATTCCTGGAGCTTCCCTAGTATCTAATACTCCCTATAAAATGATCACTTTAGAGATAAAAGAGTTGCAAATGCAACTAGAGGATGTTTTAAAGAAAGGGTGCATAAGACCAAGTGTTTCTCCTTGGGGTTCCCTAGTTCATTTTGTCAAGAAGAAGGATGGAACGTTGAGGTTATGTATTAACTTCAGACAACTGAATAAGGTTACAATCAAGAATAAATATACTTTTCCAAGGATTGTTGATGTTTTTGATCAACTGAAAGGATAAAATATATTCTCCAAGATTGACTTCAGGTAAGGCTATCATCAAGTGAGAATAAAAGAAGAGGATACTAGAAAAATGAACTTTCAGACAATGTATGGACACTATGAATTTGTAGTTGTTTCTTTTGGGTTGACAAATTCACTGGATTCATTTATGTGCATGATGAATAGGGCACTCATAGATTTTCAAGACAATTTTGTCATTGTATTCTTGGATGATATTCTCATCTATTATAGGATAGAGGGGGAGCATGAAAAACCTTTGAGGATGGTGCTACAAGTGTTGAGAGAGCATCAATTGTATGCCAAATTGAATAAATGAATTTTGTTTATCAAAAGAAGATCCATTATGTGGGTCACATTGTTCCAGAAGAAGGCATAGCAGTGGATAAGGAAAATATTGAAGAAATCAAGAGTTGGTCAATGCCAACAAATATTTTATAGGTTAGATCATTCATGGGTCTATAATATTACTACATGAGATTCATTGCGGTATTCTTCAAATTTGCACACCAATAACATTTTTGCAAAATAAAGGAGTAAAGTTTGAATGGAGTTCTAAGTGTGAAGAAAATTTCCATTGCTTGAAGGATTTGTTTACTAGTGCACCTATTTAAAAAGTTGTATATCCAAATGAGGATTTTTTTGTGCACAGATGCATGCAAGGAAGAGCTCAGTGTATTTATTATGTAATATGGACATGTAATTTGTTATGAGTCCAAAAAATTAAAGGAGCATGAAATACATTTTTCCACGTGTGACTTAGAGTTGAAAACCATAGTACATGATTTAAGAATAGGGATACATTACCTCATGGGCATAAAATTTGAATTAAGGACAAACCATAGTGGTCTGAAATATTTGTTTGAACAACCAAAACTAAATGCTAGACAAACTAGATGGGCATAATTTCTTTGTGAATATAACTTTGATATCACACACATAAAAGGAAAAGAGAACAATGTGATTGATGAACTCAACAAAAGGGTGCATAAAATGCATTCTATAGCCATTATTATGTACATAACATATTTGAAATATGAAATTCTATAATCTATAAAAACATACCAACATTATGTGCAGATTAAAGAAATCTTCCAACATAATGATACATAACAAAAATATAAGGATTAAAATCTAGAAGAGGATGACATCTTCTTATTTTAGAACAAAATTTATGTTCTTGATTCATAGGAATTGAGAATTTTAGTTCTAAAAGAGATGCATAATGTACGATACATTGAACATTCAGAATATCAAAAAACTATTACAGCTATAAGAGGCCAATGTTTTTTGCCTGGAATGAATAAATATGTCATTGATTATTTGGCTAGATGCATTCAATGTCAGAAGGTAAAGGATGAATACAAACATCCAATGTGGTTGTTGCAGCCATCCCCCATTCTTCAATGGAAATGGGAGGTTTTTACTATCAATTTCATTACCAAATTTCTTAGATCAGTAAGAAAACCTAATTCCATCATGGTAGTGGTGGAAAAACTGAAAAAGGCTTCACATTTCATTCCGATAAAGGTAACTCATAAGCCAAAAAATATTGCAGAAATTTACATGAAAGAAATTCCTAGACTACATGGTGTGCCTAAGGAAATAGTGTCAGATTGAGATCCAAAGTTCACTTCCAATTTTTGGAAGGGTTTGTTTAAGGGATTTGGGACAAATTTGAATTTTAGTACAACATATCACCCAGAGTCAGATGGGATGACAGAGAGAATTAATCGGATAATTGAATATATGTTAAGAATATATGTCATGGAAAATCCTTCTAAGTGGGAGGACTATATCCATTTAGTTGAGTTTTCATATAAAAATGGGTATCAAGAATCATTTAAGATGATTGTGTTTGAATCATTGTAGGGAAGAAAATTCAACACACTAGTAAATTGGGATAACCCAACAGACAGAGCCCTGATTGGGCCTGAGTAGTTAAAGGAAATGGAAGAAAAGTTAAAGCCAAGAGAAGCCTGTTGAAACCAGGAAGATGCCCAAAGTTGGTAGTGAGATATTGTGGGAATTTTGAGGCCTTAGAAAATATAGGACCAATTGCATACATGATAGCTTGCCAACATCTATGAGAATTCATAATGTGTTCCATGTGTCTTTATTAAAAAAGTATGTACCTAATCCTAATCATGTGATTGATTGGAATGTGATCTAGGTGGAACACGAAGGGGATTTTTGGGTGGAGCCAGTGCGCATCTTAGAAAAGAAAGTCAAAGTTTTCAAGAAAAAACACAACAGATTGGTAAAGGTTCAATGGAACCGTTATGGTCCCGAATACGCTACATGGGAGCATAAGGAAGCCATGTGGCAAGCATACTTGCAAATTTTTGAAAATTTTGAAGAAAATTGAATGTAGATTTGTACATAAGCAAATGAAGACTCCATTTTTGCAGTTGAAGTTCCTTGAGCCACAAATCTAATATTTTTGGTCCAACCGATGTGTAGATTGAGGGTAAAAGGGAGTTCATGGTTGGAATTTTTACGTGAGTCATTAAGTTGTGGAATTATCAATTATTTTGATGTAATTTTTTTATATATGTT
>ML779083.1:705586-717385 GCA_009831015.1 Picea engelmannii | reverse complement strand
CTGAGCTCATCTAATCTCCCTTGCCCTCCTGGCAGTATGGAATTTCTCTGCTGCCCTCCTGACAGTCTATGAGATCCTCAGATCTCATCTTATTTCTATCTTAGCAATATGAAATTCCCTGGCTATCCTCTTGACAGTCTATGAGATCCCACATTGATCTCATCTCATTGCCCTCTTGGAAATTGGGAATTTCCTCTCTGCTCTCCTGGTAGTATTTGCACACATGGCAGTCTTTGAGACCCTCAACTGATCTCTGTTCATCCTCAATGTCACTGAGATTTCTCCCAGCCTATGGTTCACATACCTGAACTATTTCCTCCTCTGGTCCGTTGAGGTTTTCAGCATGTCTCAACCATCCCTTTAACAACATTTTCTATCTTCTGACCACCAATTCCATGACTGGCCATTTTACCTTTGTCTTTATGGGCCATTCATACACCCATGTTGACTTTCTATCCTGTTGCACCTGCAGTGCAAGCTCATCCATCCTTTCTCTGATCTCAGTGAGCTCTTTATCTCTTGCAACGTTCTCCTGCTGCTGGTGGTTCTTCTTCCCACCGCGTGCATGAACTTCAATAGCCATTCTACCAGCTGTCTATCTGTCCTCCTGACAAATATGTTGCTGTCACTCTACAACCCTGAGTGCTTCCAGCATCTCCTATAGTCGACTTGACTGCCTTTTGATTGCTGCACACCTACAACAATCTACACAGAGTCTCAGCACTCTGTCTTCCTTTGCCTATCTCTGCAAGCTACCTCTGATACCACTTTGATGTATATCAGAGTATTCTTCTTTCCTTCTCCCTCTACCTGAAATATACAAACAGATTCTAGCTCTGATACCACAACTGACACAGACCCCCGACCCATGAGCCAAGGTCCACTCATAGGATTGTTCAAAAAACCATCTCAAGCTGAAGCGACTCCTTTGATTCCCTACTGGAACCTCAAATCTTCGATCAACAAGTCCTTCAGCTCCACACGGCCTTCAACCATGACCGCTACCTTTTCCTAAAATGTGATTTTGGTCTTCGGGACTCCACGAGTCCTGGTGTCAAGTTTCCATGACTCTTCGATCTCCCGACACCCTAAGTGTCAATTTGTCGAAATGGATTTAGTCGTGGTTAGCCCCCTGGGCTACACTCTTAGTTCATATGACCTCCTCTCATATGACCACAGTCCTCTTCGTGGTTTATCGATGTAAAGCGCCCGAATTCCTATCTTCATGACTCCTGAAAAGTTGATTTTCGAAGTGCCAAAATGCCTATTTCCCGACTTTCTCCTCCTTTCGCGATTTCGGGGTTTTTGATGCCAAAATGCTTGGTTCTCATATCCTCGGAACTCTTGAAGTTTCGAACTCTAAAATCTCGATCCTCAGTGTGACCGTAGCCTCACTCTCCTTTATGTCATATTTTGCGACTTCAGGATTTTCTAACCCAAGACCATGGACTCCTTGCCTTCAAAAATTCTGAAATCCTGAATCCCGGTATGCTGAAATGCTGACTTCCTTCAGGTCCCTTCAATGCCTTAAGGATTTCGCGTTTCGCGACCCCATGATGCAAGGTTGCCTGGTCCTTGTTCCTTGGACTTCCCGGTATCCGAAATACTGAAATCCTCCCTTTCAGGGATTTCCTCGAAATCCTGAACCGCTGCCACGTCTCCTCTAGCTTGTTTACCTGGGACCCACCTTTTGGTGTTTCACACCTATGAAATTTGGGAGTCCCGAACCTCTGAAACTCAATTTTTCGAAGACTCCTTGCCTCGTGTGATCCACGAATATGATCTGCCATGATCCGACGGCTCCTGCTTCTTCGAGCTTCGCGAACCTTGAGAAAAAAGGATCCTCCACTCCTTCACCTTCCAATGCTCGAATCCCTGAGATACGAGGATCTCATGACACATATCCTTCACAGACGAATGGCCCAAATGTCTTTGGGACTTCAAGAGTCAAGACTTCCAATCTCCCAACTCTTACCTCTTAGACTCCTGATGTCTGAAGTTTCGATGCTATTCGGATTTTTTCCACGTGTCATTTGAGATGGACAATCCTGAAACTTTTGGGATTTTGTGATCCGTGACCTCTAGTCTCCCGGTCTCCTGTCTTCTGAACCACCAGAATCCCAAACCCTGAAATCCTGATGCCCAAACTTCTGAAGCCTTACCTCCTTGCACCATCTACGACTGAGATCTGCCTCGATTTGACGACTCCCGCTCTAAGGGGATTTCGTGAACCAGGAGTTCATGATGTAGTGACTCCACAGTTCTTGGTCCTTCAACCTTCTAGTATCCAAAACCCCGATGGGTTTGGATCTCTTCCACACGTCCTCTCCAATAATGGATGGTCCCGATCTTTTTGTTGTTTCGGGACTTTACAGGTCCTCTCCTCTGCATATGAGGGTTAAACCTCATGCTACTACTCCTGGATCCGATGGCTATCGATTATCCATTCAATATCTAATGGCCCAAATCCATTCTTCCCATGCATGCTCTATTTATTTTCAAACCTTGGAAGAATAACAAAGGCCTCAGTCCTTGCTCCTGTTACTACGAAGCCTGTGACTTTGGTTTTTGTCTGTATTCTTTGAAAACGGTTTCTCTCCTGAGCTTTGTCGACCTCAATTCTCCAAAGGGCCTTCTTTTGACCTCTGCGATTACTTGCAGGGCTCTATATATGAAATCACTCTCCCTCCTGAGCTTTGTCCTCTTTGAATCCTTGAAGGATTCTTCGAATCCTGCGCTCCTTGCAAAGTCTTTGTATGCACAAAGGTGCTATCTCTTCTGATATTTTCCTGTAGCTTCAGCCTCTAAGGAATTTACCCTTTTTCCTTCTCCCTCAGATGGAGAATCGGATGCCCTCTTGGTAGTCTCTTTCTCAAGCGACTCCTTGCTGAGTCTATAGGGTGTTCAACAACTCTGTGAAGATCCTCTCCTGGACTCTTCTTCTATTCCAGAACTCAAAAGAGTTCTTTCCTTCTGTGCACTATCTGGACATCGACTCAATGCCTCCTGGCAAAGTTTCCCCAGAGTTTTCTCAGTGACTCTATTTTCTTCTTGAATTCACAATGGAGTTCCTCCTCAATGCAACCCGTGCATCTACTCAATGCCCACCTGGTAGAGTTCTTGCAGAATCCCACAGTGATTCTGTCTTCCACTGTGTCTTCCTCTACACAATATTGCCTCCAAGGTGTTCAACAACCTTGAGGTCTTCCTCTGAGTCAATGATTTCAGTTGGTGTGCCCTCCTAGCATGTCCTTGTCCAAATTCTGCAGAATTGGAAGTGCTCTCTAAGCACTGACTATCAGAACCCGCAGTGTTCTACCACACCCTCTTGGCATGAAGCCTCAAAGAAATCCAACCTGAAATCAAAGAACTCTACAAATAGTAGAACCTATCTGTCCCTGTAAACACACATCTACAACATACATTCACAGCATAAATAGAACACACATAGACATTCACACAACACAAACATTATGCAGGAAAAACTGCTCTGGTTTGTATTAATATCAAATGCCTCCTTTACAAGGTGTTCTTGAGCTTAGACTTTGATAGAGTCTCGGCTCCTTCTCTCTGCTTTCTTCTCTCGCAGATTCTAACTCTTTCTCCCCCCTACCAAAAACAAGATCCAAGATCTTTTACATGAGGGGGCTCTTCAAGATCTTCCCTCCAAAGCTACCTACCCTATTCAATTTACATTAAATTTACATCGAATGGTCTGTCTAGTCTAGATCGGAGCTAGATCTCAGCCTTACAACCATTAAAGACTATCTACATCTAAAGCCTACGTATAAGCACGACCTTTTGGCTCTAACAACCTTACAAACATTTAAATGTGCTTGATTCAAATTCAAAATTTGAATATGAGAGGGCTGCACCTCTCTTCCTCATTGAATTGCGTTCACTGAGTGGGATGGCTAGCTGGCGCATGGTTGGCTTGGCAGATCAGTCATCAATAATGTTTTGGAATATGGATTCTGCATTGAGAGTGGAGTCGCCAGTGAAAATTCAAATTTCTGGATTCTTCTACCAATGGAATCACCTTCAAACTGATTTTTTGATGTGTGGAGTTGCCATAGAAGGAATACAGTCAATATGTGCCTAAGTGTCTGCTACTCTCAGACTTTAGAACTCAACCATGTCATTCTTTCCCAGGAAAAAAATTTCAATTCGTCCCTGGCAATGGCGCTAGAATGTTAGCACTCTGTAAATTTGTTTTGGCTTATAAACAAATGACAGAGGTAACTGTTTCAACCTACTTTAGAGCTATGCACTAGCCTTCTCAACTCAGAGAGGGCTCTCTCATGTCACTTGATATTTATTTGATAATTAGTGGCTAGATTGGGTTTGTGTTGGGGGTTTTTAATAAAATAACTGGAGAAATGAAGATAACATTTGGGCTATGGGGTTTGGAATAAATAGAATACATTATCAAACCTGAGAACTATTCATAGGAAAAAGCTAAATCAGGCAGCAAGTCTGAGTTTATATCTGAAAAATTTGCATGACATCAGAGGAAAAAGAAACATATAACTACATCAGAGCATTACGAAGATGAATTCTGAATAAGTTAAGAAGAAATATACATAGTCTAAGTTGCTAAGCCAAGAGCATCAAATAATGAATTATGGGCCTCTAAATCTCCAATTTAGAAATAAAAAAGTGTAAATGAAATGTATGCTTACAGGAAATACATACTATGAGAGGAAAACAAGACTCATATCACTGTCAGTTAGAATCTTTTCATAAATAATCCAAAATCTGCCTCTGCATTTATATATTCATTCTAGCCCCAAAATTTACAAAACAAATTCCTGCACAGAGGGAGGCTCCTCCTTTCTCCATGATTTCTATATCCTTGAGATAATATATATATAGAGAAGGTTTCTTCGTGGAATACAAAACGTTCAGAATTCTGATCATTCTAATATTAGAGATGAGTTAGAAGGAGGAATAATTTATAATAATCATTACCCTATTTTAGAGGGACCATTAGGAACAGGTTCATCATATCTAGGCACCATCTATCCAAAACTTGTTGGGATGCACTTGTCTCCACCTGAGAGTTTATTTTATCTTAGTGATCTCCTCCTTTAGAGTATTCAACCAGGTCAGTGGATTCTCTCCAACACTTTCAGCCGTTTCAGCTATGGTTTCTTTCTTCTATCGTTTTCTTCGTTTCTTTTTTTACAACTCGCCTGTTGATGACTAGATCCCTCATAATGGGATTTAGCCTGACTTCCAATCCTGATTCTATGGCAGGTTCTGTGTAGAATTTAGTTTTTAATATACGTGCAATTATCCTTTCCTTCTTACTCATAGGTAAATCTACCATGTTGCCTGAATGACTGGTTTCACTAGATATATCTTTGTCCATGTATCCCAATTTTGTGGACACCGAAATGTTCCTACAAAAATGAGAGAGTCGAGAAAATTGAATATTACTTCGTTTATGGATGAAATGATGCCTCCATACTTGAGAATTGGTAGTTATAGAGTTCCAATCCTGAATCACTGACAGATTCACTTATAAGTACATTGGTTTACCATACTTTCCTAATCCATTTCAAATGATTAACATTCAAGTTTGTTGCATGGCAACATTCACCCGACATCATATGGTTATGAAGTACTGGACAAGTGAAACGGGGTGATTCTGACCAGCCATCGCCTATCCCACGAGTGATTGATTTGACGTATTGAAACATGTGACATCAGGGCTTTGACGAAAGTGGTTTTAGGCAAACCGCCTTTCGCCCTGATGTATCTCTGGAGGCACTACGCGTCCATTTTAAAAACTGTAATGGATTTCCTCGGTCCGCCCTTATATGATTAAGTCTCGTGCAAGTTCACCACCCGATATGGCCACTAGTAGTTGATTTGGGTCGATTTACAATCGACGGTCTGTCGCGTTATGCCTTTTGCGCCTCCGTTGTATTTGTCCATACGCTGCCAGAGATGTCCTGGTCCTCTAAATCATCAATTCTTCAAACTATCAGGCTTTCGCGATGATGTAACTCTTGCTAAATTCCCAAGACTCAGATCTTGTCTAAAAATTGTTATGGTGATAACAGGCTTAACCATTTCTCAAATGAATTATATGTGGTACTAGAGGAGAGCTATACCTAAGATAAAAATAAAAATAAAATTGTTTTGATCATGTTAAGACACTCTTAACTTGCATTAACAAAAGAAATTGTAATTTCAGGCATATGTTGACACAAGAAAAATGGGTTATTACAAGTATACAAGTTTTTTGAACAAAATTTCATCATTAAGATATTCAACACATGTACGAGCAAAAACATACACCTTATATTTTGTTGGAAAAATACGATACCACTTTTAGGAAAAATCAAATTTGACCTAGTTATTTACAATGTCTATGAATAAAAAAATTATATTCGAAAAGCTAATTCAATTTCCTACATTTCTTCTTCTTACACCATATTCAAATTCATTGTAAAAGTACCTTGAATAATCCTTCCAAGTTAACAAATTGTTGTTTTTTCAAGTTTTCATTGCCACAAACACATCATAAGAGACGATCATCATCTTGCACTCACCAAGTTCTCTTTCTTATGAAGCTTGAATCTAAGCTTTTTGACCCCTAGCATAGATGAACATTTTTACACATTTTTTTTTAAGTAGCATCCCCAATTAATCAATCTTGTCCTCAATGGTAGGCACAAAATGGTAGGCACAAAAGTACATAGGGTCACGACTACATTTCTACACTAACACCTCCGATCGATATTGACTCATGCTACAAGTATTGGCTCGACTCATTTCAGATTCTCAGCTCAAGTCAGTGTGCGGACCTGGGTGATGACCTCCAAAAACCCAACCACTGGTCGTCTTCGATCAAAACTAAAAACTCGATGATGATGAAAATGATGGCTTTTTGGTAGGCCACCACGAAAATGCTCATCATATATATTTATTAAAAGATATAACTGTAGAAGATATTTATTAAACATTAAAAAAAATGTATTTTTAAAACATTTTTTAAATATAAATGTAGAAATTATCTTATTGATGATGATGATGATTAACGTCCACTAAGACCTAATTGGTCTATTGGACCTTAAGATGGTAAGTGATTACTTGTGATTCTTTATAATTTTGTTTATGTGCTCGAAAAGCATTAAGAGAAGCTTTCCAAGATCAACATACTTTTGTTGAGTTAAGAGGTTAGGAAGGTTGGTAGTGTGATCAATATTTTGAAAATGAGATCTAATATGGGTATAGGCTAAACAATTTAAGAGAAAGTGCTTTTCATCTTCAACCTTCTTAGTGTCATAGAGGTGACACACTCTTTCATCCCATGGCCTTTTAGGAATTGACCAATGCCCACTTTCACTATGGAGCTCGTGAGAATTTGTTCTTATCTTAGCAATGTTTATTTTTTTCTTTACACTTGGCAAAAAATATAGATAATTTTGATCTTCTAGATTAGGGTTGATTACATCTTTATATGGGGCATGGTATATAGCGATAGATATAGCATTGACTAAATATTAATTTAGGGTAGACCAAAAAATTGTGAACCTTTTTCCAAAGTTTTACATTACAGATTGATTTTTATTTATTTATTTTATTTTATTTATTTAAAATCATTTTGTTCCAATCTAATTGGTTAATAAAACCAACCCCTTATTGCTCGGGGACTGACTAAAATAAATTTGTTAAATGTTGAGGTGAGTGTTGTTAAATGTTGTGGTGGTTGCGACTGTAACATGTAAATAGTTATTCAATATTATTAAATATCATATCAAATTTCAGAGTATGATCACTGATTTTACTTGTTACATGATTCTCTATATTTGACCAAAGTCAGTAGAGACTTACTCCCTGCAAGTGTCAAAAACGGCTATTATTTTATTATACATACATAGCGACATGTATAAACTGCCATGCAAGCTTGTCACATAAACATAACTTATTTTGTTTTCTCGATTCTGGGTTGCCCTATATTTGTTGCATATTATGATCAACTCCTTTGCACGTTGAACGGTTGATTCGATTGAAGAAATTGTACAAACATGTTGATTAGCGCCTTTTAAGGGAGAGTCGAGTTAAGTTCTTCCAAATCGTCATTATAAGATAACGATGTCCTAACGATTCGAAAAATTCTATGGCTTTACCGTTCTGATAAATTGCCATCTAATTGCACAAATGTTAAAAAAAAATGGGCTCTTATTATGAAGATCAATCTGCTTCAAATCCAACCTAGGACAGGACATCAGCTCCGGTTCATGCTACTCAATCAAACAAGTTTCCAAATAATATTAAAATATATAGCTGGGAATTCCAAGAAAATGGGAACTACATCATTCAGACAACGAAATCACCGCATACAATTTCATAACACCCTGCTGTTTTTTTCAAATACATGGAGAGCAACCTAACACCAAAGCTGTCCATATATATACAAAATAAACATGACCACCTAAAGTATCGTTGGTGAAGGGCCGTGATAGTTGGACGATTTACTACGGTCATGCTCAGGCGGCGGCGGAGAGAGCGCCCTTCGTCGTCTTCCAAAATAATACCTATCCATTCTCAATGTCAATCTCCATGATCGAAGGCGGTCATAATGCTTTCTCAGCCCGAAACTTGTCATAATCTTCAACATTTGATTCTTATCGTCACCTGGATTACTGGGACGGGGAGCTTGGTATCTCAGAGTATCTGCAATCATATATATATATAAATAAGTTGTAATTCAAACCAGGAAGTTTATTTGCGGATTTTAACCAACTAATCAAATAGATACTAACATTCACCACAACAAATTGAGCGAACTCATTTAACGGATGAAACTGCAATCTATATAAAATTTGAAAAACAAACCCAAAGGAATCTAACAGACAGCAAGAGAAGTTTGGAAAAGACTCCAGACGAATCTATCTTACAGCAAGAGAAGTTTGGGAAAGACTCCAGACGAATCTATCTTACAGCAAGAGAAATTTTAAAAAACACCAGTTGCCAGAAATCAATATTTGATTTGGGCATTAATTGTCATGAGAATAGAAATACCTGAGTTTAGAAGAGGGAAGCCTCTTGCAGTCGCTGATTTCAAGAACATCCCAGATAGCACCATCAATACACAACAAATAAACTTCATGTGATTCATATTCAGAGGGAGTAGGGAATAGGTTAATTTGGGAGCAAACAGACTCGTTTTTCGGGTAAAAAAATGGGTTTGAATCAGGTTAGATTTTTAAGGGTAATCTGAGTTTTGCATGGATCAAAGATTAAAGTTCCATGCATTTCAAATCCTTACTACATGGGTTTGCCCCATTTTAAACCAATCCAAACCAATCCAGATACTCAAAAAATCAATCAAAATTTTAATTTAATCAAAAATTTAAAACCGTATCACAAAAAAACCTGAAAAAAAATAACTCAAAGCTAAAAATTGCTCTCCAGTTAACCCACTCGTATTCAGAGAGCTTCTTGATCTTTCGGAGAGGTCTCACCGAATTTATGATATCTCGACAATGGCCGTATGCGAATACAATAATATTATCTGGTTAAAGTCAACCTAATTAATACCCAAAGTCCATACTTTATTTCACTTGCTTACAGTTCTGTCGCATGGAGTGAAGGCCGAGCGAGCTGGCAGTGATCAAAGAATTCCCAACTTGTGATTAACGATCGGTGAGGTTACAAGACTTAGAATTAAGAATCATAAGCAATAGCGTGCGGCTATTAAACGGCCATGAATTGGTGAGCTTGCAAGACTTAGCATTTGACTTGCTTATTCTGTCCCCTGGAGCAAGGTCCATCAAGCTGGCATGATTAGAAGAACTCCCAAGTTGTTATTAATCAACTCTTGGCCTTGCAATACCTAAGCATTCAATAACATAAACAAATACAATGCTTTTAATGCTCTTAATGTTAGTATAATTTCTCCGTGTCTGTTGAGGGTCACTTCTCTATGCTGCCTTTTGACTATTTTTGAAAGTTTATAGTAAGTTAATATGCGAAAGTTTATAGTAAGAGAATATGTACATGCATGTAGTTGTTTAATTTTTTTATAAGTTTTGGTCATTAAGTAATATAAATTTAGATGAAATCATAATTTTTGTTGTTTAAAATTTGTTTTTGAATGCATAAATAGATTCAAATTTAAAGATCCAATAAATTTTTCATGAATTAAGAACAAAAATAAATAAAAAAAATATCCTTTCAAAAAATTCAAAACATAAAACAGTTAAAGGAAATTTTGGTGAATTTTTACTAATCCTTTATATGCCAACTATAAAATGTTTGTCAAGATTTTATATAGTTTGTATAAAATTTTGGCTATTTTTAAGGTAAAATAATTTTATCCTATAGAATTTGGGCGAATGGTTTTTAGAATAGCAAATATTCTTTTGGGAAAAATCATGGAAAATTAGTTCTTGAGCTAAATTTAACCCCTAAAATCATAACTGAATTACATAAATTTGGATGAAATCCTAATTTCTATTGTTTCAATTTCATTTTTGAATGCATAAATAGATTCAAATCTACAGATCCAACAAGTTCTTCATGAATTAGGAACAAAAATAAATAAGTAAAATTCCCCTCAAAAAAGTCAAAACATAAAACAGTTAAAGGACAACATGTATTGGATTTTGGTTGGAATTTTTTTTTTTTTTTAAATGAAAAAAACAAATATTAGTCATGTAGTTGTTTAATTGTTTTATGTTTTGGTATTTAAGTAACATAAATTTGGAAGAAATCCTAATTCTTGTTTAAATTTCATTTTTGAATGCATAAATAAATTCAAAACATAAAACAGTTAAAAACATATATTAGCTTTTGACCCAAAAAAATCTTTCTTTTAAATGAGAAAAACAAATATTGATCAGGTTCTTGCAAGTGACTCTTTTCATTACTTAGATCTAAAAATAAAAAAGTTACAGGATGTCTAAAGTAGTTCATCATAAAAATATTTTATTTTTCTTATTTAACAAAACATTAATTTTGATTAATTGAAAAAATTAAATGTTAAAAAATTACAGGATGTCTAAAGTAGTTCATCCTAAAAATATTTTATTTTTCTTATTTCAGACAACATTAATTTTGATTAATTGAAAAAATTAAATGTTAGAAAATTACAAGATATTTAAGGTTAATCACAAAAATATTAATCTCAATTATACAAATTAATTTTTTAATAGCATACCCAAAAGTAGTGATGTGTCTTATTCATTTTTATGTCGATAGTAGTGATGTGTTTAATTCCATTCAAAAGGAGCTTTAAGTAGGATACTCATCGATGTACGTTGGCGGGAATGTATGATGGGAGGGCACTGATATATAAAAAAGATTTGCTCAAGGGCTATTTAATTACTCCTGATTGAGAATTATCATTGGTACTATTATCGCACGGTTTGTAGGAAGGGTTTAGGCAGCTTGAGTCAAGGCTTAAAACCGGTGTAACAGGAGCTTCCCCACCCACTGTCACCTCGATGGGGGGCTCTTTCTATTTAGGAGGGCTAGTCCAAGGGAGACGTCCCTATGTAATCTGGGTTAATGAAGGGCTAAAGGGATGATGGCAAGGATAAGAGGTCCCCTTCCACAGATTACTACCAATAATGAGATAGTCAAGAAGAATATGTTCCACTGAATGGCACCTATTTGCGAGACAAGACAAAGAAAGCTAGAATATGTGCTTGCAGTGGGTTAGTACTTCACCATTTAATGACTATCTTCAAATATATATGAGCAAAGATTAGATATAATTATTGACGAAGTCAATGATTATCAAACAAAGACAAAATCACTTCTTCAATAGGTACACCA
>ML779083.1:648356-701889 GCA_009831015.1 Picea engelmannii | reverse complement strand
CAGGACAAGTCTGGCTGAGAAGAAGAAAAGATGGGCCCTCAAGGGCCATGCTCAAGTCAATCTTCTCTCGTACTCCATGTCTGGGATCATGTGGGCCTCGAGACATGATCTCCTAGTTATCCCTAGATAGCGGGGATAACAGGTACAACTCAATCTATTCAGTGGAATGAGATTAAAAGGAAGGAGAGGTGAAGAAGAAATAAAGAAGTAAACAACTATAGATATAAATATTTTTATTTTGGGAAGACCTAAGTTTTTAGATAAAAATTCTACATTTTAAAGTATATTGAATATATTATTGAGCAATTAAATGGTTACAATAGAGAATTTATACTCTCAATAAGAGTGTTGAGAAAGAGAATAATTTTGGATTTTTTTTTAACATTATATATATATATATATATATATATATATATATATATATATATATTTGCATCCAAGCTTGTTGTGAGAGTTATGATTCCAAAAAGATCTGATCATCTTAGAAAAACAAATATTGATTATGTAGTTGTTTAATTTTTTTAAGTTTTGGTATTTAAGTAACATAAATTTGGATGAGCATACATGGATGAAGTTTCTTATGGAACATCTTAAGCTAGAAAAAAACTTAATAGTTTTGCAATTTTAAATAGTATAACTAAAAAATAGTGAAGTGAAACACCACAAATTCTTCAATATGGAGTATGTCGATTGTTGGAGCTACATATATGATGTCTTACTAAAATGAGACCTTTCTTCCATAGCTTCCATACTCTTTGACTAAGGAAGAGGAAGGAGGACCATTTTCAAGCTTCTATTGATTGAGAAGGTAAACCACTTATTGTTGTAGCACAACCATGTAAGCTTGAAGGACCGAGATTCACTTGTTTTGAGACATCATAATCCCTATTAAAAATTATACGATATGATTAATGAATGGGTTCAATTGTAATTCAGTTGTTGATAATTAAAGACCCTTCCTTTTGCTTAATGCCCATGGATGCATACTAGTATGAGTTTTTATCTCTCAAGACATGGTAAAACCTCAAAATCTAGAATGAAGAGTTGAGATGTTTTATTCTACAAATCACATAGGTTGGTCTCACATCTAATGAGAATGTTCCTTTTTGCATATATCAAATGATGAGAAAAAATTCTCCAATCACAACCAAGTTGTGGATGTTGAGTGATTTAGCAATCTTCGACCCTTGTAGAAGACCATACTATTTTCAAATATTGTTTGATTGGATGCATAAAATCCATGAATATGATGATTCCATTGTTCCCCAAGGGCTTAGAAATCCATCCTTGATGAGCTACCACCTCAAGTTTCTTCCTGGATGCACCATCAAAGAAAAGGGAATAAAAGAATTTCTCATCTATACTATCCTCCTTATTCAAATATTCCAATTTAATCTTGATTAATAACCATATTTCCTTTTAATATTGTTAAAAGTATAAGTAATATTGAACTGTTCCAACCATTTTGTCAAACTCAAAGGTAGAGAAGCAATCTGAAAAGTAAAACAAAGATGTGGGAAAATTTTGTGGGGTTCACACCACTCTTCTCACTATCCGTAACTAATATAGATTACAAGGAGATTAAATGGAAAAACGGACCTCAATGGATCTCTGAGCAAACTACAAAAAATACTAACTCAACTGAGAGACTAACTGAAGTTTAACTAAACTAATTTGATGCACTGGAAAACAAGGCGACACGAATATTAATTCTAACACTCCCCCCAATCTCATTTGTTACATTCATCAACACTCACAATGCCCAAGTGTTGTTTTTGAAAATCAAAAACATTTTTTCTTAATTTTTTAGCTAAATTATCTGCGAGTTGATCTCTTGATCCAAAAAATTAAAGATAAATATCACCATTATCGATTATATATCGAATGAAGTGAAATCGAGTGTCAATGTTCTTTCTTTTTCTATGGAAAACATGTTTCTTTGACAATGTGATGGACGAGTTGTTGTCACAAAAAATAGGAGTTGGATCTTTTTCTGTATGTGTTATATCTTTCAAAAGTATTCTCAACAATACTTCTTGGCAAGATGTTGAGGTTGCAACTACATATTTTTCTTCTGCAGAATAAATTGTGACTATGGGTTGTTTCTTGGGTTCCAATGAAATCATATTTATTCCCGAATGAAAAGCATAACCATATGTGTTTTTCTAGTCATCTAAGTTTCCTACAAAATCATTGTCTTTGTACTCTATAAGTGAATGATATTTAGAAGTTATGTAGCACATGCCATAGTTTATTGTCCCTACAACATACCTTAGTATTCATTTTCCAACTTTCTAGTCAAAATCCTTTGGGGATTCCATAAACCTGGAAACAAAACATGTTGTATACATTATATCAGGTCTATTTGTAGTATGGTACATGATACTACCTACCATCCTCTTATATAATGTTGAATCAATTGTTGAGCCTTCTTCTTGTTTTCTCAATTTTTCTCCTAGTTCAATAGGAGTTTGTGATGGTTTGCATTTATACATTTTAAACCTATTGAAAACATATGTAGCATACTTTTGTTGACAGACAAAATTACCATTGGAATATTGATCAACTTCAATTCCCAAAAGGTGTTTCATGAGACTAATATTAGTCATCTCAAATTTTATTTTCATGGAAGTTTTAAATTCTTCTAACATAAGATAACATGTGTAGATCATGTCATCAACATAGAGAAACAATGATGACTTTTCCTTCTTGATTTTATTTTTTATAAAGAGTGGAATTATTACTACTCCTTTTTAATCCACTTTTGATTAGGTAAAATTCAGTTTGATTGTACCAAGCTCTTGTATCTTGATTCAATCCATACAAGTATTTCTTCATCTTGTATACTTTATCCTCTTGTCCTTTAACCTCGAATCTAGGGTGTTGATCCACATATACCTATTCTTGCAATATTCCATTTAAAAATGTTGACTTTACATCCATTTGCAAGGATTTCCATTTTATTTGAGTTGTTGTGGCTAAAATGGTTCTTACTATATCTAACCTTGCAACTGGAGAAAATATTCCACCATAGTATATGTCGGTTTGTTGAGAGAAACCTTTAGAAACTAGCGTTGCCTTATACTTTTCTATCTTTTCTTTTTCATTTAATTTTGTTTTGTACACCCACTTGACACCTATGTTGGTTTTTTCTGCTGGAAGATCAACAAGGTCCCAAGTGTTGTTCATATATATGGTTTCAATTTCCCGATTCATGGCTTGTACCCAGTGATCCTCTTTTACTGATTCTTCAAAGAAAGTTGGTTGGTAGGATAGTAAGGAAAAATGACTTTGTTTCTCAATGTGATTTTTCTACTCATAAATTTCCCTTATGCTTCTTATTCTTTGATTTTCTACATAAGTAGATGATTCACAGCTAGAAGAAGAACCATTTCCAGAATGTTCTTGTTCTCTTTGTACATGTGATATTGGAAGTCTTGGTGGATGTATTTGTTGTTCTGAATTTTATGTTTGTTCATCAATTTGATGCAGTGGATTTTGAATGTACAATTTTACATTTTATTGTTTAATCCATGATTTATTCTCTAAGAATTTGACATCCCTTCTCATAAAATGTCTTGGTGACTGAATTATATAATACATAGTATTTTTATTGTTCACTGTGTCCTATAAAGATGCATATTTCACTCTTATTTTCAATTTTATTTCTCAACTCTTCAGGGATATGTGCAAAAGAAATGGAACCAAAAATTCTGAAGTGAGAGACATTTAAATTTATGCCACTCCATGCCTCTTGAGATATTTTATGTTTGACACTTGTTGTTGGAGATCTTTTTAGGATGTAAACTTAACAAGAAACAACTTCATCCTAACAGTCATTAGACAAATTCTTTGCTTTGAGCATACTTCTAGCCATGTTCATGATGGTATGGTTTTTTCTTTCACCCACTCCATTTTGTTGTGGAATATATATAATTGTAGTTTCCATTCTAATTCCATGTTGTGTATAAAAATATGAAAAATACTTTGAATTATATTCTCCTCCTCCCTCTGGCATGAGCACTTTCAAAAATTTCCCCCTCTATTTTTTCACTTCATATTTCAATTCGTTGAACCTTGAAAAGGTTTCAGACTTATTTTAAAGAAAGTAAATCCATCTTTTCTTGTTGAAATCATCAATTAAGGTCACAATATAAAAACTTCCACCAATGGATTAGGTTTGACTCAGTCCATGGAGATCTATGTGAAGCAATTCTAAATGTTTTTTTCTCTATGAGAGGATATTGGAAAGTTGTCTCTCTTATGCTTTCCAAGTATACAACTTTCACAAGGACTATCTTGTTCATTCAAAATAGGGAGATATTTGACTATTGAGCGTTTTTGGAGAAGAATAATACTCCTAAAATGGATATTACCAAACCTAGCACGCCATAACAGAGTCTCATCAGAGTTTGAGACATTTTGGGCATATGACTAGGAAAAATTGACAGTTCTTAAATTTAGTGGGAACATCATATTCTTGGTCATTTGAATTTTTGCAATGAGTTTACTACTTGGTGGTTTATCTAGAATGAAGAATGTTGAGCCTTTGAAAATAACATGATAACCATGCTCCATTAATTGTCCCACACTTATGATATTTTGATTATAGTTTGGAACATAATATGAATCATTGAGGTCTTTCTTCTAATATTGTTTAGTTAAAATATACACAATACCTTTTCCTAGAGCTTTGACTTGATAATCACCACCTAGAGTAAATTCAGATTTGATCGAAGCATCAATGTTATAAATCAATTCTTTGTTACTTGGAATATGATTGTTGTAGATGTTTTCCAACAACTAAAAATCCTTGGTGAGACCTTCTTCAAAGGTATGACGAGAAGGGAACATTTCTTCAGAAGTTTCTCCTTTATTGTTGGAGACATTTACCCTGCCTTTGTTTTGATCTAACTACTTCTTTTTCAATTCACTCTCATAGTGACCATACTTTTTGCAGTAGTAGCATTGAATTATGGATTTGTATTTCGATTTTATTCCTCTTCCTCTTTGATTTTGTGAGTCTTTAGATCGTTGTGAATGTCCTGAGTGTTCTTATGTGGGTATTTCTTTTGCATGATGTTTGTCTTTATCTCTTTAATTATACCTCTATTTCCTTTGCTTCTGCCTATGATGAAAGAACTTTGACTCTTGAAAGGATGTTCCAAAGACACTTCTTCCAACTTGATTCTAGTTTCATGTGACAAAAGTGATCTGTCACTTCTTCTACTGAGAAACAAGATAAATATTTTGATTCTAAAATGGTAGTTATGACCATTTCAAATTTCTTGGGAAATATTTTGAGGAATTTTTCAACAATCCTCTGATCTTCAATCTGTTCACAATTTATCCTAATCTAATTTATAAATACCATCACTATGGTCATGAGTTGGTCACCATACTCTATCTCAATCATCTTCAGGGTTTCAAATTGATTTCTTAAATCCTAAAGCTTTATTGTCTTCACCTTATCATTACCCTGGTAATATGGTTTGAGAATACCCCAAGATTGTTTTGTAGTGAAAGCAACAGTTATTTTTGAAAAAAAAGAGTCATCTACTAAATTTTGAATCTAATACTTGTCTTTGTTTTCTTTCTTTATTTGTTATGCAAGAGAATTTTCTATGCATTTGTGCTAGGTCTATTTTTAAGAATGGAAATTTATCTTATAATTTATAAACCTTGGTGAATATTACTAGTCCTTAATGTGTAAAGTATAGAATGGTTGGTGATATTTTTGTAAAAATATTCAAATTCCTAAGGATTTTATATAGTTTCTATAAAATTTGGGCTATTTTTAAGGTAAAATAATTATGTTCTATAGAATTTGGGTGAATCCATTTTAGAAAAAATAGAAATTGGTGAATAATTATTTTTAGAAAAAGCATGGAAAATTATCCCATGGGAGATATATATCCCCTAAAATTTTCCCTAGAGGGAACTATAGAGAAAGATGCAGTAAGTTGTCATGAGCCTGAACATCTGACAAGTGCCACAGGAATGAATCAGATTGAGTCAAACTTATTTGTTCATGATTATGGTGTAGAACACTCTTGTTTTAGTTTGAATGAATAATTTTAGGAAGAACTTCTTGGGTTCACCACCTATGACCATTTTGTTGATTATCTCCTCCAGATCATTTTTGAACCCTCTTGTTTTCAAAATTCTTCTAATTTTCTCTAATCTTTTCCTAATAACAATAAACAACAAGGTATCTTGGATAGAGTTTTATGTTGATATTTTTTAGAAGAGAGAGAGATAAATGATTATCAATTAATTGAGGAAGAAAATTTCGACACATAAAACATGAGATTTCTTTCAAAAAGGAACAAATTGGAACTATTTTTTGTTGATCATAATTGTTGTATTGTTATAACCTCTTCTAGTTTGAATGATAAAGATTAAGCATATTTACCTATAGTTATTGAATTATTTGTTCATCCCTTTTGTTCTAAAAATTGTATTAATTTTCTCCTCTCTCCTAGCCATGAGTAGTTTTTGAAACATATTTCATGTTTATATACTTTAGAGAAGAAAAATAACAATGTTGATCATTTAACTAAAGGAGAAGAAATAAACACTCAATGCATGCCATTTTTTGAACAAGAATTGATATATTGCTAAAAAAAGGGAGAAGGTTTTTATTGTGAAACAATTCCTAGCATAGAGCCTACTCATTCACAATTGAAACCAATCCTCAATATGCTTATGGGAAAAGTGATCCCATTCAAAGAGACTACCTTTGAAAATATTTCTCTTTTTTTGAGAGGCATCTCATTTTCTTAATTCTTCTACTTATTATTCTTTGTACCTTGATCATTTCGATGGATGTGTTGTGCAGAAAACTATTTAGGATCCTTTTTGAACTCATGATACATGGCTAGACCTCGTAAAAGTAAAAGATGTTCATCATGTACATATAGAAGAAGGAGAGGATATGACCCCTTCCCATGAATTTATTAATTCTCTACCTTATCAACCTTTTACATGGGATTATGGAAATGTTGTAAAAACCCTATTTATAAATGATTCTTCTATTGAGTTGCCTACATTTATGTTTAATATAAAATATTATTACACAAGTAGACAATTAGTTGAGATAACTGACATTAGCGGTTGCTACCATAATCTTAATGATATGCATTCTACCATGGTGGATCATAGTCCATGTATATTATTAAATCCCACTAATTCATATCAAGCTATTGATTATGTGAAGGATGAACTTATGGATACTTGCCAAGATAATAAGGCACTTGGGACTAATAAGTCACCTGGGACTAGACCAATGGTTATGTCAATGCATCATTATGTTGGCTTGCCTAATCTTAAAATAATGATTATAACAACACTAAGGCTCTCTCACAAAGTCAAAGAAGTTTCATACATGGATCTCTAAAGGTATGTTACTCTCATGTGAACTCCCCCCACCACTTCTATGGTAATCATTGCATATTTTATGAAAGAATTGATGCATGGTTGGATGGATCGTACTTACCTAGATTTCTCATGAATAATAATTGTGACACATTTATTATGAACGATAGAGTTTGTGATGATTCAATTTTTTCTATTTTCATTTTATCAATACTCAAATTGATGTTACTAATTCTCAATGAACATGTATTTTCATGCTTAGAGTTGTGTGGATAGATACATTGGAATTATTAGTTCTTTCAAATGTCCAAGGGACTTATTCATGATAGGGATTCCAGGGAGGTTGAGTGTTAGTGGATTTTTTCATGGGAATGATTTAAAATATGTTTGGGTTGTGTGTTCCCATTAACCCGTGTTGTTGGGCTCTTGGGGAAATTTTTAATTGTTTCACTAGATGAAATGGAAAATGTGTATTTTTCAATCAGATCACATAATTTTGTTGCAAATTATTCACTTGATGATGAGCTCTTGAAACCTTGAGTGTTCTTCCTTACATATTGAGAACTTTACCTTGGTAAGATTTCTATTATTCCTTATCTTGAATGACACACCTACCTCACCCAAATTGTTTCATGAACTTTCATTGAAGATACTTTTTTTGATAATTTTCATGATTTATATCATGTTGTTGGGATTAAAAGCCTATCTTTCAAGTTAATTTTTCCTATAATGACTAGCATGGTCTACTCTTCATTTTGTTTTTCTATGTTTGATTTATTTATTTTAATTTATGCAAAAAATTTCTCCCTTCTTTGCTTAATATTTCAATCATGGAAGTGGTTCCATTTTCTTATACCATCGAGAATGATTGATACAATCGTTGGATGATATAGATGAATAATCAAAGAGGTAGTGAATATCTTGGTAAACAATATCAATGTAACTTATGAGTTTGAAAATATTGCATTTTCAGAATCTTACTCCACTAACACCCTAACTATGGTAGTAAACTTAAAGGTGTGAATTCTTGAATTTAGTAAATGTTTAGCCTTGGGCATTTAAAAAATCTGAATTATTGTAATGAGAAAATATATAATTTGTTGGAAGAAGAAGCTTGATTGGATATCAATTTTATTGATCGTTGCTCATTGCAATATTATTGATTTTGGTTTCCATATTATGTCTTAGTCTTGAAAATCATTCATAATGGGTTTATCTTGTCTGAAAATTTTATTTGATGAAGCTTTTACCCTTATATCAATTTCTAGAGTTGAAATGTAAATTTGTATGTAAATATTATTCCTATTCTATTTATTTCTGATACTTATCCCATGCTGTCGGGTCTTTTGTTTATTTTTCAGTTTTATTTGGATAAATCACATTTTTAGTTTTGGGTTTCTTTTAGTTTTCTTATATTCTATCTTTCTAATTTGGTCTTTAACCTCAGGGATTGCATTCTTGTACAAATGGTTTTCATCTTTTAATTTTAATGCTGATACTATCATATTTCTAGAGTTGATTTGACTCCTTTGCCTGACCTGAGAATTAATCCCTGAGTTTGAATCCATGGTAGGTCCAACTATGGTTATACATTGAATACATTATTACAAGTTCTGGAATTCATGGGTTACTCCATCTGAAAAAAACTTCACAAATTTATTCATTGTGGATAATGAGTGATAGTTGTGTTGGAACACATGTGCTTACTAAGAATACCATGATAATCCATAAGTAGAGGAAAGTTTCTATTTGCTATTTTCTTTGACCTCCATCCACCTCACATTAATTAGTCGACTAATAATATGATGGTTCTTGGGGAGACCTATGGGTTAAAATTAAATGAATAACATTTACTAATAAAATCAAAACAACTATCGTATCACCTCACTTCCTTCATACCCTATTTGCATATGAAATATCTATATTCAAAATATAAAAGGGTGAAAAAAAATTGAAATTAAAAGGAAAATGAAAACACTATTAATGGTGTGGGAAGTACATGTAAACCCGTTAGCACTATGGACACTCATTTGCAATAGGGATATGCTTGTAGAACACTGCAACAACTTCCTCGGGGCTCTGGATGCTCGATGGAAGAAAATAAATGTCGGGAAAATAAATATGAGGAACACACTTATGTAGATTAATTCTTGTTAAAAAAGTGAAAATCCATGGTTAAACCAAATCCAATTAGAAGTTTGTATCCAGTTAAATAATTTATCTTGCTAATTGACTCTTTGAAAAGGGTATGTTAGATGACAAGTACTTGAAATACTAGGTTATATATTTTATAATTTGGCACCATTGTGGTACCCATGACTATTGGAAAATTTTCTATAGTTTGTTGAACTTATACCTAACATTCAACTCTCAAGTAAATTCCTTAGATTTCCATGACAGAGATAATTGGTTCTTCCAATAGGTTGCCATTTGTTGTGGCCATAACCACCTCCCTTTCATTTTTATTTTATAATTAAAAGGAAATCCCCCTTCTCCCCCCCGACTCAATTTGAACTCTAATGCCTAATACACTACAACTATGAGCCTACTAAATTTTCTCTATCCACCATGAGGGGGTTAGGGGTTTTGGATCTTTATTGATTGTTTATCTTTGAGGAGGTTTTTCATGACCATATTCTCTTTGATATTATAATTTCATATTTTGTTCATTATACCTTTTGATTTATGATGTTTTTTTAATCCTTGTGTGATGAGATTGATAATTCATGTTTTGATCATTTGACATTAAGAGGTTTTGATGGATTTAAAGATGTTTGTGGATCATATCAGATTGCAAGTTTATATTCTTTTTTTTATGACTTGAAGAGATTTTTTTTTAAGGATATGTTGTTTCCTTGTTCATCGTCTTATACTATCATCCCACTAAATCATGCAGAAGTTAATAGTTCACTTGAATAAAGAGAATATTGTTAATTTGTGTAGATTGAACCTACTATCATCTTACTCATGCTCAAGATTTCACATGATAATCAAATGTATCAATTTAATACACATAACTAGAACCACAATAATTTTTATTGTTTCTAGCAGTTTGAGATTAAATACATGCATCTTTAATTGAGTTTGTTTATAGAAAAAAATTGTTCATAAAATGCCAAGATCATAAATGATTTCTTCTAAGGAATGAATTCTTTTAATTTCCTCATTTTTTAACAAGCCTTTGTTTTCATCTCTTTTTCATTTATTAGTAAAATGTAAAGGGGAAGGGATCTAAATTTTATAATGTATCGGCAAGTATCTCCTTTCTTGTGTAACAAAGTTTATTCTTAATTTGGTTGTAGGTACATGGTTGCAAATTCACTTTATTTATCGACAACTTCTTCTATTTCAAGTCTTCAAAGAGATCATTCCTAAGTAGAATATCATCTTCATTTGGATAGAAAAGAGAGGGAACTCAAGACAAGGGTCTCCGATCGATGAACATAAGAAGTAAAATCAAGTGTGCCTTGGGAAACCCCAGAGATCTTTACCTGACCACTTAACTCTTGTAATGCATGTGGGAATCCCTCGATCTTGTTTCTCTTTGCTATGATTTTCTCAAATAAGATTGACCCTTATGGAACCCATAATTAAGAACAAAATCCTTATTTGTCACTAAACCCAGTTGGATTTGCATTTATCACAATTGCATTATTTTATATTTTCCATTACAAGGCCTGAATTCCATTATATTTCATTATTTTTCCATAACCCTGATTCATGGTTGGAACCTTGACCCTAATCTAGAATCTTCATCCTTATTTCAAACCTTGACCAATGGGATTACCTTATTGAGATTTTCCCTGTCAGGAGATGATTTACCATTTGCTCATAGTTACCCCTAAGATCTGAAGCCTGCACGGCTATCAGATCCCCCTTTTCAGACATTCTTCATTAGGAAGTTAGACTACTTTTCTCTAACAAGAGAAAATAAATTATTCTCTAAACCTTATCCATAAATTATCTAACAAGGGAAAATTAGTTCCCGAAACCTTAAATTATCTAACAAGAGAAAATAAATTATTCGAAGAGATATATCTCCTGATTGTTAAAGAGCGAGAAAGGTGTTCCTTATTTTATAAAAGGAAGACCATTGAATGAAAGGACTTTTTCCCATTGCTTCTTTGTATGGTGCTATTATCTCTTATTCAATAAGGAGTAGAAGGCATTTTGGGATCATTAATGTGTACGACTATAAATGAGACTATTCTACATGTGATGTCATTTCATGGGTTTCTTGAGTGATTTTTTATATGAACTATTTTTGTTGCATGTTATTTAAAATGCTTACGCATTTATGATTTCTAATGAAAAAATTGGTAATGTTATATTTTTAATATGCAATTATTTGTGATTCGACTTGTAGCTTTATTGTTTTAATATATTACTTACTAACATGAATTATCTATGTAGTATGTAATAATATTTTATGGTGTTTCTATTTGTTAGAATTGCTCCCGTAGGATAGGTTATAAATAGTTAGATTATATAGTTTTAATTTGTTTTAAATAGATTAGATTTAGAATCAATTAGAAAAAATTTGGGGGCAATTTACTATCTTTCTCTTTTTCTTCTTGTAATGCCCATGTATTTCTAAACATCATTAAGTTTCCTAAACATTTTATGAAAGTAAACTGAAACAAAACTTCATAGCATGATATTGACTTTTATAACAACAACTTCAGTAACTTAGATTTATCAATAAATACTAAATCCATGGCAGAATGAAATAAATACATAACTTAACAAGTACCTGGATCTGATGCTAATTTTTGTTGCCTCTTTGCCTTGTTGCTGCCTTTCTACTCCCTGCTACACAGATCAACCCTACCACAAACAAGAAAATAACTACCCAAAACTATTGTCCTCCCTGCCAACTAGGAAAACTACCTAGCTCCAGGATATCTACGGATATCCTGGCCCTCCATGCCCAAAACCTCCAGCAACTCGGTGCCTCCCCTGATCAAAGGCCATAGTCATAAACTCTGTTCTCATAGCAAGTCCCAAAAATCCTCAGAAAAATCTCTCCCCCCATGTCGAATCCCCCTCCCGACAATCTTCCCCCTCCCTTATTCCTCCTTCGCCGACTCATGCAGTTACTCCTCCAACCACCCTCCGTTCAGGTCCCATACCCTCCCTTTAATGTTTTATCTTCTCGGGATTCATAGCTCTCCCTTCCTACATACGCAACCATTTTATATCATTTCTCAGCGTTTTCTTAAGATTTATTTCTCAGGTCATTAAATGTGATTTGTAGTTAACGTATTATTTAGTTAACCATAATTATTTTCCTTAATTCATTTTACTTTGTAATCTTTAAGCATTCATCAAATTAGGGGTGTTACATACACCCACCCTTCAAGAAACTTCGTCCCGAAGTTAAGGTATCTGATGGTACAAAGGGAAAGAGCATGGTTCACACATTCACAACAAGAGACTGACACTATCAATAAGTAAGTCAAGGAAGTTTATACATACTAGTGTATATGTACAAGAAATGCATGTGTAGCTAGTACATGCAAATCTCGCGCATGTGCTAATAATCAAACTGTCATCCTTTAGTAATTTATGTATGCATTCAATCCAGTCAGCAAGACTAGTCTTTTATAAAAGACAACAATCATCAATCGTTTGAGAAATTCTTTAATCACAATTATCCGGTTCAATAATTTCTTTTAAACAACTGTGGTTTAGTTACATCATAATGAATATTCATATATACATATTTTTTTTCATCATATTCTGCCACATGTCAGATCTCCATAAAGTCTCAACTATTCTACTCATCCTTCCTCCCTAACCTACTTCCAACTCCATTCCTATCTGTCCTTTGCTAGACTATCTTGGAGCATCATCTATACTGACCTAACTCCAAATAGAACCCGTAAGTGGAAGTGTCACTATCTCGACCAAGCTTCCCTAGCAGGCAACTGGCAGTCCTCATCACACGTCTTGGGGGGTGTGAACCAGCACCGTCCTCCCAGGACTTCAGGTTTCAGAGGATACATGGTGGGAAATGCCTCCACCCCTCCTAATCGGATCTAGGGTCCACCCCTACGATGGACCACTCTACAATGGAGGATACACGGTGGAAAATTCCTCCACCTCTCCCAATAGAACTAGGGTCAACACCCTACAATGGAAAACACAGGGGCACCGTGTTGCTGAAGGTTTTGTCATCGTTTATTCGGTTTTGGGCAGTGTTAGTACCAAAATCATGCACTAGTCCACATATCATAGCGATGTATCCAAATCCATATAAATTTCACATACATTATTCATACCATAATGTTTCTCAGTTAGTGGTCCTGACACCCACTTTCATCATCATTATCACTTGGCTATTTCATAGCCCATAACTTGCAGATTAGTCTGCAACACAACTCATATTTTTCTATGGATTATCATCATATAATTGCATACTTTCATCATTTCAATTTGGTATCCCCATACCAATACATTAACATCAAAGTTTTCCAATTTGAATTAGATTTCACAATATCCCATAATTCATACTTTTACACATTCACAAGATTATCATTTACCAAAATAGATTTCATCGTATCCAACATCATTCTAATGGTATTTAAACATTCAACAATTTCTCTTTCTCACAATATGTCTCATCATATACATCATCATCATTAGCATTTAAACATTCATAAAATTTCCATTCACATAATAGACCGCATTACATGCATCATCATCAGCAACACTTAAACATTCATTACTGTTCATAAGTTTAAAGTTTAAATATATCACTTAATAGTTTCACTGTGACTAGGAAATAAAGTGTATAGGCCTCAGGTAATCCTGGCCGTCTAAGTCAAAAGGTGGTGTTACCTATACCCCTCCTTCGAGAAACACGTTCTCGAGGTGGTCAAAATAGTGATGGATAGTCTCGCCGTAGTGTCTCGACATCCTCCCAAGTAGCAGATCTAGGACTATACTTGTCCCACTGGACCTTAACTTGGTCTACCAAACGGTTTCTGAGCTGTCAGACTCTACGATCCAATATGCATAATGGTTCGACCGTGAGGGTTCCCACGTCCGATACCTGCAATTCTTTCCAATTTAGTTTATGTGATTCATCAACAACATAATGACGTAAAATAGATACATGAAATACATTATGAGTTTTATGCAAGTGGGGTGGCAGTACGAGACGATAGGCAACGGGTCCAACTTTCTCTTGGACCCTAAATGGCCCTATAAACCGAGGTGACAAGTTTGTCCCCTTCTCGAATCATATGGTACTCTTATTAGGCCTGATATGAATGAAAACCTGATCTCCCACTTCATAACTTCGGTCGACCCTGTGTGTATCTGCATAGATTTTCTGCCTATACTGTGCTTCCTTTAGTCTCTGCCTGATCTGAATCACCTATTCCTCCATTTCCTTAATCAATTCTGGCCCAACTGTTACTCGGTCTTCTAATCTATCCCAACTCAATGGTGTTCTGCATGGCCTCCCATACAAAGTTTCGTATGGTGGCATTCCGATGGAACTATGATAACTGTTATTGTAAGAAAACTCTACCAAAGGTAGGTACTTTTCCCACTGGGTTTGATTATCCAATACATACATTCTAAGCATGTCTTCCATAACTTGATTTACTCTCTCAGTTTTCCCATCTGTTTCAGGATGATACGCTGTGCTTAAGTTCAATTGAGTTCCCAATGTTGACTGTAAACTTGTCCAAAATCTAGAAGTGAATCTGGAGTCTCTATCTGAAATGATCTTCTTAGGTATCCCATGCAAACAGATAACCTCGCTTAAGAACACTCAAGCCACATCAGTAACATCGTATGTGTCTCTAACAGGAATGAAATGAGAACTCTTGGTTAACTTATCCACTATCACAAGAATGACATTGTGTCTATGAGATGTGAGTGGCAACCCTACAACAAAATCCATTGAGATGACTTCCCATTTAGACATAGGAACATCATGTGGTTATAGGAGGCCTGCCGAGTGATGGTGATCGGCCTTGACTTGTTGACACTCTAGGCATATGGCGACGAAATGGACTACATTGTGCTTCATGCCTACCCAAAAGAAGAGTTTCTTCATCTCTGCGTACATCTTCTTCACACCCGGATGCGCACAATAAAGTGATCTATGGGCTTCCTTCAGTATGATGCTTTGAATATCCCCATTCTCTGGGATATACATCCTTCCTCGATATCTTAACAATCCGTCTGTTTCTAGATTATATCCTTCATACTTTGGGTCTAACTGTCTCCCACTCTAGAGGTTTGAAGTAACCTTTAAATACCAACTGTCTCCTAGTAGTTGTGCCAACACATGTTCCCTCAGACTGGCCTTTAAGGTCACTAAGGAGAAAATACGTGGTCTCCTACTCAAGGCATCTGTGACCACATTTTCCTTTCTCTTTATATATGAAATACCAAAATCATACTCACTCATAAACTCAGTCCATCGCCTTTGCCTGGCGTTCAGATCTCTTTGAGTGAAGAGGTGTTTTAAACTTTGATGGTTCGTCTTGAGCTCAAAATTTCGCCCCACAAGATAGTGTCTCCAAAGTTTCAGAGCTAGCATTACAGCTGCCAACTCTAAGTCATGAATCGCGTATAACTCTTCGTGCTTCTTCAACTTTTGTGATGCATAAGCTATCACTCCTCCATCCTACATTAGCATGGCCCCCAATCCTTGTTTCGAGGCATCTGTGTAGACCATGAAGTTCTTTTCCATATTTGGCACTCGTAGAATTGGCGCACTAGTTAGTAACCTCTTAAGTTCAATGAATGCACTATCACATTCTTCTGTCCATTCATACCTGACCCCCTTGCATTACAAAGTGGTGATGGGTTTCGCTATTTTTGAAAATCCTTCCACAAATCTTCGGTAGTAACCTGCTAGCCCCATGAAGCTCCTTACCTCATGGGAATTCTTCGGCACTGACCATTCCATAATGGCCCTTACCTTTTCTGGGTCCACTGAGATTCCTTCACCTAAAATGATACGACCTAAATAGTGGATCTCTTTCTGGAAGAAGGAACACTTCGACAGCTTCCCATACAATGTGTTCTCCCTAAGGCAAGACAACACTATTCGCAAGTGTTCCTCATGTTCTCTTTCATTCCTGGAATATATGAGTATGTCATCTAGAAAAACTTGTACAAATCGATCTAAGTACTTCCAGAATACGCCGTTCATGAGACTCATGAATACTGCTGGCGCATTAGTCAATCTGAAAGGTATCACAACAAACTCATAATGTCCAAACCGAGTTCGAAAGGTAGTTTTTGGGATATCACTTTCCTTAATCCTTAACTGATGATATCTAGATCGCAAATCGATCTTTGAGAATACCGCTGCTCCTTTCATTTGATCGAAGAGGTCATCTATTCACGGCATTGCGTACCTATTTTTCACTGTATCATGGTTCAAGTCCCTATAGTCTATACACAGTCGTAAGGATCCATCCTTCTTCTTTACAAAAATTACCGGTGCGCCCCAAGGTGAGACACTGGGCCTTACTAGACCTAAGTCTAGTAGCTCCTTCAACTGCATTTGCAATTCACATAGTTCTGGCGCCGTCATATGATATAGAGTCTTGGATATTGGTTCTGCACCAGGCTTTAGCTCAATAGTAAAATCAAGCTCCCTTTCCAGAGGTAACCCTGGTAACTCGTTCAGAAAAACATCTTGAAATTCTGACAAGACCGGATATTGATCTAATGAGGGTCCCTTCCTTTCTTTCACTGCCTCTACTACATAAAGTCGACACCCTTGTCTCAAGCATCGTTTGACCTTCATAGTTGATATAAAGCGTAATGACACTTTTCTCTGTACACCTTGAATCTCTATCGGTTTTCCTTCATCATTGACACAAAGCACATTCTTTGCGAAGCAATCTATCAAAGCTCGATGAGCTGCTAACCAATCCATTCCAATGATTAATTCATATGCCCCAAGAGCAGTGACGTATACCTTCAACCTGGTAGTGCACACTCCTAGGTTTACTATACAATTATCGACACTAGGTCCTACAGCTTGTTTTTCCCCCGAAGCCATCTCAACTTGTTTAAAGTCATCGTGCTCGTAGGCTGCCATCCCACTCTTTTCTAATGCAGATGGTGAAATGAAACTATCTGTCGCACTAGAATCAAACAAAATCTTAACATTAATATGATTTAGCGTACTTGATGAATCTACCACTGTGGATTGATGTTCGGCCTAGCGGTTGTTAACCGCTGTGTAAATCTGATGGTTGCTACTTGGCCTCCCCATCGGTGCCTTTCCTCCTCTATGCACAAACCCTGATTGTAACTCTGGACAGTCCCGTTCGTAATGGGGTCCTTCGCATCTCCAACAGGCAATACGAGATTGAACCTGTGCATTGTTATGTGTCTGTCTTTGAAATGAGTTCCTTCCCCTAGAACCCCTGCCCCTACTAGTTGTTCCCTAAGATGGTCGTGGACCTGTCTGCATCGTGGGCGATGAACGAGGTGTTGCACTACCTGCCATCGAAATCCCCGCAGCTACTGTCCCTGGCACAACTCTGTTACCATAAGGTGGTGGCCTTGAGCCCCCTCCTCTAGGAAATGTCCTCAGGGTCTTTTCTACGAATCCAGGGCGATGCGGAAATGTCGATCTTGCACCCCCTGTTAAGTTCATGTGTTCTTCTGCGTAACGCGCATTTTCTACGGCCTCCGCTACTGAAGATGGTTTCCACATCCGCACCATAGCTCTTATCTTAGGGTTCAATCCATAGATGAAGCAATCTGCCTGTCGTTGGTCGGTATCCATATACGACACATATTTGACCAGTTCCATAAATCTGATCTCATATTCTTCTACAGTTATGTTTCCTTGTATTAAGGCATGAAATGCCCCTACTTGTTGCTCCTCATAGTATGCTAGTAGATATTTCCTTCGGAACCTCTCCTCAAAAAGTTCCCAAGATACTGTGTCTGGGGTAAGGTGTAGTTGTCTTTCCAAGTTGCCCCACCAGTTCAAGGCGCGCTCTCTTAACTGAAAAATTGCAATATTGGCCTTTGAGTTGGACGCATAGTCCCTTAAGGCAAAACACCTTGTCATGCCTTCCAACCATGCTTCCGCGCGTTCACTGGCGCAACCTCCGGCAAACTCCGGAAGTTTGATCTTCTACAATTCTCGCATGATGTCTTCAGGTGGAAATTCTCCCCTTGAGTTCCTTGATGCTTCTGGATTACCGGTTCCAGATGGTGGGGGTTCCACTTCAGTTCCTACTGGTTGGTGCCCTTTCAAAGTCTCGTTGATGGCTTCCAACGAGCGCAGTATGAGGGCTAGTTCGGGTGATGGTGGTGGTGGTGGTGGTGGTGTCGGTGGTGCTCGTGACGACGCTCCCCTGCCTCGACCCCTTCGAGCCCTGACCATCTTGTATGACTTAACCTACATCACCCCAAAGTTATCAGGGTGAGTTCCAGGACGTTTCAGATGGGTGCTACTTAAACTTAGAAATAGGGTTGGGCGTAAGTTTTCTTTACTTGTCTGTAAACAGACATTACTCCATCAGGGGAATTGGCTAGGTTTGGGTTAGGATGAAGCATCTAAGCTTGGTTAACATCGAAATTTAAGGTAGATTAACCTTACACTAAAATAATTAATTTTAAAATTATTATTACACTAATTTAACTCAATTTATCTTTACTTTAATTTTATACTACTTAATCTTATTTATATATAAATTATTTATACTAAATTATTTAACTTACTTTAAATTATTTTTAACACTTTATATTATATATATATATATATAAATTATTAAACATACTTACAAGGGTTCGAGCCCGCATGGGTTCCACGTGCTCGTCTGGTTTTCATAAGCTCCCTCGTATCCAACTCCCAATTTCTACGCCTGTCAACCTTTCAACTCTCTACACGTTCTTCCTCTATCCCACTTTTTCATCCTTTGGGACTTTCCTCGCATCAGTATTTGTCCACCACAGACCTGCCTCTACTCTGCTCAGAGGTTTTCAGAATCCCCAGTGCCATGGATCACCTCCACAACGTCATTCTGTGCACTTTACCAGTTCGTTTTGCAGAAACAAAATATATTGATGCGGCCCTTGATAAGATCCAGGGCCTAGAGTCCAGTCTCCTTGAATTGTTGGGAACCAATCCCTTGTCTGTACATTTCGCGGAGATCGCCCTCAGCTATAGTAAGAGGTACGATTCAGTCCGCCTGTTGTGCACATTTTCAGTACCTTCATGAAGAATGTCGAGTTAATTGAGTCAAGAATCTGCATAAGCCTTCCTTACGCTATGGTAAGGAATGGTAATTTTCCTCTTTTGAACAAAATGATTTTCTTGTAATTCTCGTTCTGCACGAATTTTGGTATTCTGCTTTTAGTTTAATTCATGTAAATTTATAATTTTATTCATCTGTGCATATGCATTTTGTTATATGTGTAAATATGTCTAGTTTTATGGGTATACAGGATCATCCAAATTCCTCTCATTTGAGCCGAAGCGGCCCTTTAGATCCTTTTGGGATTCACTATCGAATGCCTCAATCCATAGGCCTTATCTTCCCTCATCACGGCCTCTGCACCTACCATGACTTATCCCCGACTCTGCATCGGGGTTTTGGACTTTTGCTGTCGCAAAATCTTTACCTCTCCAAATCCCGATTCGCGATGGGCTCAGTCTCTATGAGCTAGCCCCTTACCGACTATACCTTGGTCCATACGACCATGCTTACAATCCTGTTACCATAAACCCTCCTATCTAGATTTTGTGCTCAACTTTCCCAATGGGCCCCTCTTTTTTTTGTTAGCCCCTTTTACTACGAGCTTGGTCCATATGACCGCCTCCGCGATCATATCCTTGTATCACCCTATCAGGATTTCAGACTTCACGAAACTGAAAGGTGTAGGACTTATGTCCTCAGGATCCCCGATCCTCCGATCTCCGATGCCACCTGTCGTTAACTCTCGGCAAGGTTGGACCTTCCGAGCTCCGAACCCCGATATGGAGTGACACCTATCTTCCACTTAAATGCTATGGTTGTGGGACCCGTCGCGTTTCGGGATTTCGCGACTTCTCCAGTCGTGATTCCTTCGTATGCAGGAAACCCGAAATGTCGAATCCCGACTCCTTCAGATCCTCTGACACGCATCCCTCCAATCGAACAGCTCTGACCGTGTTGGGAAATCGCGGATCGCGATTTCCTGTTGCACAATTTCTTTACCCTTGAAAACTCTAATGCCCCCAAACACTGACTCGTTAGGATCTCATGCCATGCATCCTCGCTGATGGACGGTTCATAACTCCCGTCGGGATATCGCGAATCGCGACTCCATCATGCGAGTATTCCTTGCCCTCGAGAATCCCGATATCCCGATTCTTCGGTTCTTCGGGATCTCCTGACACGTGTCATGCACAATGGGTGGTCCAGATCCGATCGGGAAATCGCGTATCGTGATTTCAACCTGCACAAGTCTCATGTCTCCGGAAACCCCAATTTCACGACTCTTCGGGATCTTCCGACACGCGTCACTACTATTTGTATGGCTTCGATCCTATCAGAAAATCACGAATCGCAATTTCATTATGCAACGGTTCTACACTCCTAAAATCTCCAATGGTAAAATCCCGACACCTCCCCAAAACGCTGACACGTGTCCTGCCGAGATCAACGGCTAGGATCCGTTCTCGAGATTTCGAGAACCACAAGGTCTCGATTCTCAGACTTAACAAAACCCCGATGACTCAGATTTCCTGATGACTCTTCCGGGACTCCTCCTATGCACGCTAGGGCTTAAACCCCGTGCAACGTTTATAGATCTAACGGATGACGGGGTTCCGCCTGAGATCTAACGGCGCAGATCCATTCTCCTGTGTAACAGACAACTCTTCTTTGGGAAAATTGATTAGTTGAACAAAACATTACGTAGTGTTAAAATTGCTCTCTTGGCACGGTTGAAATTTATATGGGTCTATAGTTCATTATTACAATCATCGAGGCTTAATATAGGCAATTAGTTCACATTATTCTTGTGCGGTACAAGTCTGCTAAATTTCCTTTTTTTTTTTGACTGCGCATCGGCAGTTTCCCCCATTTAGGTAAGTTCAAGGTGAAATAGGCCTTTTCAAGGTCCCGCAATTGTCTTTTTGCATTTTATTTTGTATGGTTCATGTAGTCATTGAATCTTACCAGTTTCAAGCCTTCACTAGAAGCTTTCCTTCGACATTTTCATCGATTTCAGGTGTCTATCTTACCCAAAACTTCATTGACAAGTACTACTGAAGTACAATTAAATTATCAGCTCTCTTTTCATGCTTAATAGCTTTATTGGGCTGCTTTAATGGTAGCCATTTCGTGGGAAGTGATCCTTCAAACTATCTGGTTTACCGCCACTTAATTTAAAGGGCGTTCCATTGAATATTCAGACTAAAACTGTAGTGACCATACATGATCCAGTTACAGGATATTGCCCAAAGTAGTTACTTGTGATATACATGAGACTATTTTCTTGGATAATATAGGGTGCTATCATGAGTATATTCTCTGATACTATATCAGTCATATCGGGTCAAACTGAACGTGTTTTGTTTGTAGTTTTAGCGTAGCTAGAGTTAACACTCGGAGTTTTGGCCCGTAGGCTCAGATTTCGAACTAAGACGCTCTGATACCATGTGTAATGCCCATATATTTCTAAACATCATTAAGTTTCCTAAACATTTTATGAAAGTAAACTGAAACAAAACTTCATAGCATGATATTGACTTTTATAACAGCAACTTCAGTAACTTAGATTTATCAATAAATACTAAATCCATGGCAGAATGAAATAAATACATAACTTAACAAGTACCTAGATCTGATGCTAATTTATGTTGCCTCTTTGCCTTGCTGCTGCCTTTCTGCTCCCTGCTACACAGATCAACCCTGCCACAAACAGGAAAATAATTGCCCAAAACTACTATCCTCCCTGCCAACTAGGAAAACTACCTAGCTCCAGGATATCTACGGATATCCTGGCCCTCCATGCCCAAAACCTCTAGCAACTCGGTGCCTCCTCTGATCAAAGGCCATAGTCATAAACTCTATGCTCACAGCAAGTCCCAAAAATCATTAGAAAAATCTCTCCCCCCATGTCGAATCCCCCTCCCGACAATCTTCCCCCTCCCTTATTCCTCCTTCGCCGACTCATGCAGTTACTCCTCCAACCACCCTCCGTGCAGGTCCCATACCCTCCCTTTAATGTTTTATCTTCTCGGGATTCATAGCTTTCCCTTCCTGCATACGCAGCCATTTTATATCATTTCTCAGCGTTTTCCTAAGATTTATTTCTCAGGTCATTAAATGTGATCTGTAGTTAAAGTATTATTTAGTTAACCATAATTATTTTCCTTAATTCATTTTACTTTGTAATCTTTAAGCATTCATCAAATTAGAGGCGTTACACTTCTTTTAATTCATAGTGGTTACCAAACCCACATATTGGTCAAAATTTTCCATCCCAAATGAGAGTGAGAGTAATTGAAACTTTCCATTGAACATTTCTCCTTACCTTTTTGATAACCCATTTCGACCCATTAGTAGAATAGTAAAATACACCAATCAATGGAATAGTAAAATACACCAAGATACTCCAAAAGACATCTTGAAAACAAAAACACTAAACGTTTATAACGTTATCCATAGCTACTTTATCTACCTTGCAAATATTATATTCTAATAAATATCCTCCACTTCTCATTGGCATGATTTAAAATAAATATTTCGTTGATCATCAACTATTATCATATGCATAGTCCCAAGTCATAAATGTGGTATTGAATTGCAACCATATTTTTACTCAGAGATCATTACCTCTCGACTCCTCTAAGATTGTATGTTTAGCATAACCATTTTAGGATCCATGGATTACCGATCATGATACGTTTTAACCAACCTCCTTCTCCACGTATTTGAGACCTACCAATGCCTTCTTGATCACATCTATGTTACGGTAGAATTGATCAACACATTATACCCACTCTAATTTGTAACCAACATAATATGATCACTTTCATTGGGTTCAAAAGCTTTAAGATTTTCAATTTCCAAATCAATTACCAAAATTACTTTTACTATAACAATTCATGAGATAGTGTTTCTTCTTAGAGACGCAATAATATTTTTAGCCTCTAGTTATGGCTCACTCCTTGATTGTGACCATTAAAATCCAATGCTTTTAATCCTGTATATTTATGGGAACATAAGGTATATCTATAGTTCCCTATTCTTTCCGTGACACTTACCCATTTCTTTCTTCTTTTTTAAGATAATATTTGATAATGATGAAAACCTGATAATGATGAAAACCATTATGCGGAACATAAGGTATATTTACAATTACTTATTCTTTTCCTAACACTTATTTCTTTGTTCTTTTCTATAATAATATTTTCATAGTTTTGATTAGGACAATGATTGAAACCATTGAAATTGATTCAATTATTTAAAAAAATACCAATATCCTTGACAAATATATACAATATTTTTGACACTTACTCATTTCTTTTTTCTTTTCTAAAATAATATTTACATAATTTTGACTAGAGTAATGATTGAAACCATTGAAATTGATTCAATTATTTAAAAAAAATATCAATATCCTTAACAAATATATACAATATTTTTCTTTTATTCATTGTCATTTTATTATACTATAAATTTTCTTAACAAACCTTATTAACAAAATCCTACTAACATAATTTCCCTCTAATAGTTTAATGTGTCTTCCCCTTCCTCACAAATAAAAAATCATTCAATATCCTTGGTGTCATTGATTTGCTATGTCATTATTGATTTGAAAATAGGTGAAGAGAACGATATTTTCTCCACTTAACCACCAAAATTAATCCCAATTTACTTTTCCAATAAAAACAAATGTTATAAATCGTTAACCAAGTATTTTATTGGAATTGATCTTTAAGATCCGATGAACTTCCCTACTTGTTTCATCAACATGATAATTCATAATGTGAAAGGTGTCCAAAGGGATTTTCCATGATTTTAGGAGTAAGGCAGCAACTCCAATCATAAATATATGATATTTTCTCGTGGATGCATCAATTCACAACCTATTCCTTGACAATCAAGTTATAGCGAGGCTCATACCATATCGATTTGTCTAGGCGCAAGTTGAAAAGTGTCCTCATAATTAGTAGAGTGCATCATTTATTTAGATCTCTTTGATATCATGTAGAAAGATCATTATCGAACATAAAGGAGAGCTCATGCAAATTGGAGGTATTCTTCCCATTTAAATGTTGTTTATCAATTGGGTTGTAATCATAATTTAAATGTTGTTTATCAATTGGGTTGTAATCGTAACTTCAATATCAAGGAAAAAACAAAACAAAATGGATACTTAATTTTCTACTATCCAGAGTTTAATATCAATTCATCCTATGGAATTTTCACTATTCAAAATTTGATATCAATTTATTTTATTTGATATCAATTTATCCTAATAAAATAAGGGAATATTCATTATCTCATTGGATCAAACACTATAGTTTTCATCATCATTTTTTTAATGATTTCATAGGGCAATGTGTAGTAGCACTCTATTGGTAATATCATGATATGTTATTGAATCCTAACATGAGCAAATAAAATATAAAACACGTGTTATGACTTGACTTAAAAAAGACTAGTTCAATGATGGGTTATAAATTCTTCTTATTCATAACTTATTGGTTTTGGATTTTAAAGATTTTATGACTAAATATATCATTTTAAAGATTCAATACTAAACACACAAACACTTGGAAAGAAAAAATATTATAAAATTAGTTTTCAAATCTATTCATAATTCATTTAGGAAAAATAGAGGGAATTGAAATCATTTAGAAACCATCATCTAGCAACCTTTATTTATAACCATGAGGATCGAAGGACTTCACATTCAATTTTATAGGACATTTGTTAATACTTTTTCTTTGGGATATAACTCAACTTTATTTTGTCCAATAAATATTGCTTCCCATTTCTTTCTTGACCCTTGGCTTAAAGAGTGATATTTCTCAATTACTAAGGCATCTTATTTTTTTTACAACTTTGGAGTGACTACGAAAGAATTAAGAGGTGTTTTTTCCACTAAAGGTTTTAAAATATCTTTTGTTTTTCACCGAAATTCCATTATCAATATCATCCACTTTACTTACATCACTTTCACATTTTTCTTCTATTATTTCTATATCCTTTTAAATCCCTTTTCTATACAATTATCCTTATTTTTCACTATTGTAACAATGACTCACTCTTGGCAATGTCGTTCCTTTTAATTCTTTAGATACAATTATTTCATTCTATTAAGTGTCCTCCTTATTTTTCACTATTGTAACAATGACTCACTTTTGGCAATGTCGTTCCTTTTAATTCTTTAGATACAATTATTTCATTCCATTAAGTGTCTTTGTACATGTCCTTACTAAATTATGCTTTCTGTGTTTCCTGTTTTACATGGCTTAATGGTCTAGTGATTTTCTACACTAATACTACCTTCCATTATCCAAGTCTTCTATCATATATGTTCCATGTAATCAATTTTGAGTATGACAAAAAGTGTAGTATCTCAATGAAATTTAGAATAAATAAAACACACAATGTGTAAAAATGAAAATATCTTATCCATGAGGGTTAGTGCATTTAATTGGACCATTTGCCCAAGGCATGTTGTTGATAGGGAGGCCATAGGTGCAATTGAATCCCTCAAAGTTACCAAATGATGTTATAACTAGTGGTTGGGATGTCCTTCATCTAGATATTCTAGGGAAGAGAGGGGATTTCACAAGGTTTTCCTTGGTAAAGTAAATGAAAATATCTCACATGTAAAAAAAATATTTTTTTTAAATTCTTGGTCATAGTTGAAATACTTAAAAAAAGGAATTATCAAATTTTCCTCATCAAACTACATTAAAGAAAAAAATGATATTGTATTGTTGATTTACATATAGAGTGGGATTGAATTTAATCTAGTAATGCTAGATCACAATGTAACATACCCAACCACCAAAGCTGGTCATGTCACGCAAAAAAATTCTCTTTATCAATTGTGATACCATTTTGGTAATGTACCTAGCCTCTAGCTAGGCAACAATATGTGCGAAATACACATACCATGAAACTTGTGCTAATTAAATCCATTCCTTTGTTGCTATTTGTTTTCCCATAGCCTACAACTACAATTTATAACAGATTTAGCTACAGTAATGACCATAAAACTTATGCATATGAAGCATGTTAATAATCAACATGATATACAACTAAACTATTCATTACAACAACATATAAGTTATTTTCATTCACACAGAGTTTATGCAAATCATTAATACATGTAAATAACTCAGTACAAGATAAAACACTTGTCTTAAAAAAGAACCGTGCGACCAACTTCTTTGGCTGAACATTCTGCCCAACCATAGACTGATTGTTCCAAATATTAACAACCATTTACCCCACCCCCGAGCTGAGGCTAACAATCCATAAAAGAGAGTTGTCTCTCATACTCCACTCACAAATCATAAATATCTCAACCCAATTGATATTCTCCTACAACTATCTCGATTTTTCCACCAACTCTCTTCCTCTTGAACTTCCCAACCCAAAGAATGCACCATTAGTTTATCAAGGATAACTGAAGGTATGTACCATCCATTTATCATGGATAACCTGATGCAGGAGCATCCACAACACATCAAGCGGGCCAGTGCATGGAGCAGGAAAGACAGCTGGACAGTGCCAGCACCAAATTTTGAAATACCTTGTAACTGTGGCACAAGACATTTATGTATTAATGTGAAGAAGCGCACTTGTATTGTAAAGGGGACCTTGAGCCTTTAAGCTCTCATCCTAAGTAGATAGGAAGGCATTTAATAGGTTTAATGTTGGTAGATAGGAATTGATTGTAGATTTGATAGGTGTAGAATTCGAGAGGGAAAACGAAATATAGGAACCCTCATTTGTACATTGTATAATGAATCAAGCATTCAGAGGATAGAAGAGCAGAGTAGAGAACTTGTGGAGAACACCCATGTACAGATTGAATTAATAGAAGAGAGTCTTTGATTCAGCTTCATAGTTTGTGTTGTTTCTCTCTGTCGATATTATGCTCGTGGATGTTTGCTTTCTGTCATGCATTTACTTTGAATATGCTATGTATGTAGTTTCATGGTTTAGTTGAAGTCTGTGAGAGAAGAGAATGAGTTTCAATCGTTTCTCTGTTTGAGCCAGGAGATTCCTGCATAGAGTTCAGTCGAATTCATCAGCATAGAGTGCATTGATGAGGCTCAATAGTTAAACTCTTATTCTCATTCACCCAGAAGTTGAGTTGGGGTATTAGAGCCGTGCAGGAGAAGTGCAGGTGGAATTGGGAGTCTTAGGGGTGAGCCTAAGAAAATGAAGACAGGGCTGCTGTAGCCAGGAGTGCACAGAGTCTGAACAAGTTCAACACTTGGGAGTTGTTGAAGTCGAGTGTGAGCAGTGTGCGCTAAGTCTCTGGGGAATTCATAGTTGACAAAGCTCAGGAGGGATAGTTCTTTCTCGTTACTGTGGGAATAGACCCGTGAGAAGGCTCGGCAGAAACAAAACTTTGGAAAAGGAGGAATCCTCAAGGAAGAGAACCGACGGCTGGGGATCATTGCGGAGAATCACGAAGTCTCACCAATCGTCAGATTTCAGTGAAGCTGCGAGTGATTTAATCCTTAGACGCATGAGAGAAGGACCAAGAGCCATCGAGATTTGGCATATCGGAGTTCCGGGAGGCAAGAGTTTCTTGGTTGATGAAATTGTAAATTGCGATTTCCCAAATCAATCAGAGCTATCGATCATTATAGGGACAGGTGGCTTCAGATCCCGGAAGGTCAGGATTCGACATTCGGAGTTTTGCGATGCAAAGGAAATTTGATCTGTGAAACCGTGATCCCGCGATTCCCGATCGCAAGAGAGAAGGAAGTGACGTGGTATTGTTGGACCACGGGGCTTAGGTGGAGTACAGGTGGAGCTGTATCGGAGTTCGAGGGAAGGAAGGTCCCGAAGGCGGAAGACCAAATTCCACATGTGCATCGGAGATCGGCACATCGGGTATCGGAGATTTTAAGTTCAAACTGTTGACATCGTGGATAGTGATTCCCCAATAGGAAAATCCCCGATAAGGAAGAAGAGTTGACCCGTTGACCCATCGGGGCTCAGGGTTTTGATTTGCATGAGAATAGTGCCATGAGGTTCGCGATATCGTGAAACCCGATCTCTCGATACGTGAAGGGGAGATCGCTGATAGGAGATACCTGTGGGTGAAGAATTCCCGACAAGGAATTAGAAGAGTGATATAGCTCTTCGGGATAGAGACGAAGAAGGTCCTGGTGAGAGCAGTTGGACCGTGAGGGTCACGATCACAATCTGCACCAGAGTGGTATCAGAGTGGGAAGTATTTGCTTTTAGTAGCAGAGAAGAGAAGACAACATGCCGCCCAGAAGGGAAAGGCAGTCACCTGATCGAGAAGACAGGGATGCCCGAAGAAGAGGAAGGCTGACAGGGAATCTAGAGATGGAACGCCAGATGAGAGATCTTCGAGAAAGGTTTGAGGAGATGGAGACAACGCAGAGACTTGAAATCCGTGCTGGAGAGTTCAGTGATTCTGAGGTGGAAGAAGAAGCTAGACATGCAGAGGAAGTCACAACAGAGGATGCATCAACCGAACGGTTGATCAAAGATATTTCTAGGATGAGTTCCAAGACCAAAATGGATATTTCGAATTATGAAGGGAGCCTGGATGCGGAAGAGTTGTTGGATTGGATCCAAGCACTCGATACCTACTTTGATTATGAAGATACCGAAGAGGACAAGAAAATAAGGCATGTTGTTACCAAGCTGAAGTGACATGCAGCATTATGGTGGGACGAGCTGCAGGCGGACAGACGTTCCAAAGGAAAATAGAAAATCAAGAGCTGGGATCGGATGATTGCTAAGATGAAGGCGAAGTTCATCCCGAGGGACTACCAGATCACTCTGTTTAGGCACATGCAGAACCTAAGGCGGAAACTGATGACAGTCAGGGAATACACTGAGGAATTCTACCGACTGAATATTTGAGCAGATCATCGAGAGAGCGATGATGAAAAGGTGGCGAGGTATCTGAATGGTCTGAGGTATGACATTCAGGATGAATTGAGCATGGTTACCATTCGAACCATTGAGGATGCGTACCAGATGGCTCTGAAAGCCAAGGAGAAGCTGAGCCGCAAGAAAGGACAACGAGGGCGAGGTAGGAGTCAGCCTAGAGGCAAGGCAGTTTCCCAAGAAAGAACTCAGAAGCCCAAGGAGGAATGGTAGAAGCCTCAGGGTAAAGCTGAAAGAGGTGGAACCTCACAGCAGAGGCAACAATATGCTAAGCTGAGGAGACAACATACAGAGCAGGGTGGCGGATATGCTGATGCGAACACTTTTCCTCGTACCATAGGTAGGGGAAGAGGAAGAGGAGGAATCATCACATGTTTTACATGTGGAAAGGCCAGACATAAAGCCGTTGACTGCCCAGATAGGAAAATGGACAGAAGTGAAGCTCACATCACTGAGGCGCAAAGGCATGATGCTGGGTCAGATGATGTAGACAGCGGAAGATCGCTTGGGATGCATAAAGTTCTCTTAGCACCCGAGAAAGAGGTGGAGAGTGCAGTGCAGAGGTCCAGACTGTTCAGAACGGCTTGCACAACCAAGGACAAGAGATGCAAAGTCATAGTGAACAGTGGGAGCACTGAAAATCTTGTTTCAACCGAGATGGTGGAAAAGTTGGAGCTGAAAATGACTAAGCACCCGAGTCCGTATAAGGTCTCATGGTTATAGAAAGGACACCGGGTAAGTGTCACTAAACAATTCTTAGTTAAATTCAAGATAGGGAATTATCATGATGAGATTCTGTGTGATGTTATTCCCATGGACATATGTCATATATTGCTGGGTAGACCATGGCAATATGACAGAAATGTGGTTCATGATGGGAGGATGAACACATATACATTGGAGAAGGATGGGAGACTCCATAAATTGCTTCCGATAAAAGATAAAGAAGTGAAGCCGAAAGTAAACAGCACCATACTTCTCATGAGTGGGAAGGAACTTCTCACAAAGATGGAGAAGAACGAGGATCCACAATTCTTTGTGGTCAGGAAGCCGAGAATTGTCTTGACAAGTACAAGAATGGATGACTTACCAGACGAGATTCAGGAACTGCTGGGAGAGTTCACTGATATCATCGTGGCGAACTACCTCGTTCGTTGCCACCGATGCAGAGTGTGAGTCACCACATTGACCTCATACCCGGAGCAAGTCTGTCGAATAAATCTGCATACAGATTGACACCTCAGGAGAATGAGGAAGTCAAAAGATAGGTACAGGACTTGCTGGACAAAGGACTGGTTAGGGAGAGTCTCGGTCCGTGTGCTGTTCCAACAGTACTAAGTCTGAAGAAGGATGGAGGCTGGAGAATGTGCACAGAATCCAGAGCAATTAACAAGATTACCATGAGGTACAGATTTCCACTGCCAAGAATGGACGATCTGATGGGTTGCCTGAGTGGGGCAAATTACTTTTCCAAGATCGATCTCAAAAGCGGATATCACCAGATTCGCATGAGAGAAGGTGATGAATGGAAAACAACGTTCAAGACAAATGAGGGTTTGTACGAATGGATGGTCATGCTATTTGGTTTGACAAACATGCCGAGCACTTTCATGAGGCTAATGAATGAAGTCTTGAGGGAATTCATTGGCAAATTTGTGGTCATATATCTGGATGATATACTAATTTTTAGTAAGACCAAAGCTGAACATTTGAGGCATTTGGCCATCGTGATGAGGAGGCTACAGCAAGAAAAGCTGTTGATAAACATGAAGAAGTGTTCCTTCATGAAGACAGAGCTCATTTATTTGGGTTTTGTTATATCATCCAATGAGTTGAAAATGGATCCTAAAAAAGTAGAAGTAATCAAGAATTGGCCATCGCTGAGAAATGTTTTCAAGGTGAGGAGTTTCCATGGATTGGCTAGTTTCTATAGAAAATTCATTCAGAATTTCAGTGGGATTAGCGCAACAATGATGGACATAGTCAAGAAACAACATAAAGTTTTTCATTGGACGGCAGAGGCTGAGAGGAGCTTCAATCTATTGAAGCGGAAGATAACAGAGAAACCAATTCTGGTGTTGCCAGATTTTCGAAAAACATTCCAGGTGAAATGTGATGCAAGCGGATATGCCATGGGAGGGGTCTTGAGTTAGGATGACAGGCGAGTTGCATATTTCAGCGAGAAGCTGGATGATGCAAAGGTGAAATACTCCACATATGATAAAGAGTTTTATGCCATCATACAGGCATTAAAGAAGTGGAGGCATTACTTGATACCCAAGAAATTTGTATTGTATAGTGATAATCATGCATTGCAGTTTGTAAGTCAACATGAGAAGTTAAACCAGAAGCATGAAAAATGGGTAGAGTACATGCAAAATTTCACGTTTGTGATCAAACACATTTCAGGGACTGCTAACAAAGTGGCTTATGCTTTGAGCAGGAAATGTTTGTTGCTACAGGAATTCAGAGTCAAGACGTTGGGCTTTGAAAATCTGAAGGATATGTATGCAGGTGATGCAGACTTCAGAGAAGCTTATGAAGCAGCTGAGAATCCAATTCTCAGGGATCAGAGCCCATGGATAGATTACCTGATCCAGGAGGGATTGTTGTTTAGAGGCAACTAGCTATGTATTCCAATTTGCTCCATGAGGGAGAATTTGGTGAAGGAAAAACATAGCGGTGGATTAGCAGGTCATTTTGGACATGACAAAACATTTGCCAAGCTAAGTGAACCATATTCTTGGCCAGGGATGCGCACTGATGTCAAACGATTTGTTGACAGATGTCGGATTTGTCAACATTCGAAGGGTCGGAAGCAGAACGCAGGTTTTTATCATCCATTGCCCATACCCGAGAGGCCGTGGGAGGCGATCAGCATGGATTTTGTTCTAGGATTGCTGAGGACACAGAGAGGAGTTGATTCCATCTTTGTAGTGGTGGACAGGTTTTCGAAGATGGCACATTTTATTCCGTTTCAGAAGACCAGTGATGCGACGCACATCGCAAACTTGTTTTTCAAAGAAATCGTTAGATTGCATGGATTGCCGAGAAGCATAGTCTCGGATCGGGATACAAAATTCATAGGTCATTTTTGGAGGACGCTATGGAACAAGCTCGGAACTAACTTGGCGTTTAGTTCAGATTACCATCCGCAAACAGATGGACAAACCGAGGTGGTCAATAGAAGTCTTGGAGACTTGTTGAGGAGCTTAGTGACGGAGCACCATAGTAGCTGGGACAAAATTTTGCCACAGGCAGAGTTTGCGTACAACGATTCGGTGAATCAGAGTAGAGGGAAGAGTCCATTCCATATTTTATATGGGACACAACCAAGAGGAGTTTCTGAACTCAGGGAGTCAGAACAAGCTAGGACTAGCAGTGCTAGTGCAGAAGAATTCGCTGAAGCGATGAAAGAACTTCACGCGAAGGTGAAGCAGCGATTGCAAGAATCAAATCAAGAGTATAAGCGCAGAGTTGATCAGCGGAAAAGACAGCTTCAGTTCGAAGTTGGTGATATGGTTCTAGCGCACTTAAGGAAGGAAAGGTTCCCAAGGGGAACATATACTAAACTCAAAATGAAGAAAATTGGTCCATGCAGAGTCCTCAAGAAATTCGGGGAGAATGCATATGAGATTGAGTTGTTGGATGGCATCGGGATATCTCTGATTTTTAATATTTCAGATTTATACCCATACAGGGCTGGAGAAGAAGAAACTGAAACTGGGGAACCAGTGATCTAGTGGCAGAAGCAGATGTCGATTGCAGAGAAGCTGCAGATGGAGTGTATATTAGACAAGCGATAAGGAAAGAAGACCAGGCGGAAGCAGTATTTTGAATACCTGGTGAAATGGAAGAATCACCAAGTGGAGGATGCCAGCTGGGAGACTGAGGCAATTTTACAAAAGCATGGACACACTGTGCAGGAGCTCATGGACAGGAGCCCATGAAATCTTTCGAGCCGAGGAGTATGATGCAGGAGCATCCACAACACATCAAGCAGGCTAGCGCATGGAGCAGGAAAGACAGCTGGACAGTGCCAACACCAAATTTTGAAATACCTTGTAACCGTGGCGCAAGACATTTATGTATTAATGTGAAGAAGCACACTTGTATTGTAAAGGGGACCTTGAGCCTTTAAGCTCTTGTCCTAAGTAGATAGGAAGGCATTTAATAGGTTTAATGCTGGTAGATAGAAATTGATTGTAGATTTGATAGGTGTAGAATTCGAGAGGGAAAACGGAATATAGGCACCCTCATTTGTACATTGTATAATGAATCAAGCATTCAGAGGATAGAAGAGTAGAGAAGAGAACTTGCGGAGAACACCCATGTACAGATTGAATTAATAGAAGAGAGTCTTCGATTCAGCTTCATAGTTTGTGTTGTTTCTCTGTGTCGATATTATGCTCGTGGATGTTTGCTTTCTGTCATGCATTTACTTTGAATATGCTGTGTATGTAGTTTCATGGTTTAGTTGAAGTCCGTGAGAGAAGAGAATGAGTTTCAATTGTTTCTCTGTTTGAGCCAGGAGATTCCTGCATAGAGTGCAGTCGAATTCATCAGCATAGAGTACGTTGATGAGGCTCAACAGTTAAACTCTTATTCTTGTTCACCCAGAAGTTGAGTTGGGGTATTAGAGCCATGCAGGAGAAGTGCAGGTGGAATTGGGAGTCTTAGGGGTGAGCCTAAGAAAATGAAGACAGGGCTGATGTAGCCAGGAGTGCACAAAGTTTGAACAAGTTCAACACTTGGGAGTTGTTGAAGTCGAGTGTGAGCAGTGTGCGCTAAGTCTCTAGGGAAGTCAGAGTTGACAAAGCTCAGGAGGGATAGTTCTTTCTCGTTACTGTGGGAACAGACCCGTGAGAAGGCTCGGCAGAAACAGAGCTTTGGAAAATGAGGAATCCTCGAGGAAGAGAACCGACGGCTGGGGATCATCGTGGAGAATCAAGAAGTCCCGCCGATCGTCAGATTTCAGTGAAGCTGCAAGTGATTTAATCCTTAGACGCAGGAGAGAAGGACCAAGAGCCATCGGGATTCGGCATATCAGAGTTCCGGGAGGCAAGAGTTTCTTGGTTGATGAAATCACAAATTGCGATTTCCCGAATCAATCGGAGCTGTCGATCATTATAGGGACAGGTGGCTTCAGATCCCGTAAGGTCGGGATTCGACATTCAGGGTTTTGTGATGCAAAGGAAATTTGATCTGTGAAACCGCGATCCCGCGATTCTTGATCGCAAGAGAGAAGGAAGTGACATGGTATTGTGGGACCACGGGGCTTAGGTGGAGTATAGGTGGAGCTATACCGGAGTTCGAGGGAAGGAAGGTCCCGAAGGCAGAAGACCAAAGTCGACACATGCATCGGAGATCGGCACATTGGGTATCAGATATTTTAAGTTCAAACTATTGACATCGCGAATAGCAATTCCCCGATAGGAAAATCCCTGATAAGGAAGAAGAGTTGACCCATTGACCCATCGGGGCTCGGGGTTTTGATTTTCATGAGAACAGTGACGTGAGGTTCGCAATATCACGAAACCTGATCTCCCGATACGCAAAGGGGAGATCGCTGACAAGAGATACTTGTGGGTGAAGAATTCTCGACGAGGAATTAGAAGAGTGATATAGCTCTTCGGGACAGAGACAAAGAAGGTCCTGGTGAGAGAAGTTGGACCGTGAGGGTCACGATCACAATCTGCACCATAACTGAAGGGATGTACCATCTGTTTATCAGGGATAACTGAAGGAATGTACCATCTGTTTATCATGATTAACCTGAGGGATGTACCATCCATTTATCAGGGATAACCCAAGGAATGTTCCATTCATTTATCAAGGTCTCTCTAGAACAGGTAGCTAGGAATATATTAGCTAGGAACTCAAGGGAAACAACTGCTAGAAACACTATTAACAAACCAAGAAAAACACTTGTTGTTTTAGTGAAACTCACACAGGAGTCACCCTTTTGGATTGACAACCAGGCCCTTTAGTTTTCTAGCTCCAATTCACTCCCATTACGCTCTAGAATTTTCCCCTCCTATGGCCACACCCACTCCCAACTCTCTTTCCATGCCCAAACTTGACTAACTACCCAATTGTTCGAACTGTTGTTACCTCTGTCTAAACCCATACAAAATTCCTCTTTTTTTCTTTCCTTTCTTCACTTAGAATCTTCCCCAAGATGATTTTACTCAACCCCCATGTGCCCAATAACTTTGAGATGTGACCACTCACACCCACCCTCTTACATGTATTCAATGATTGGCTTGGAAACACTCAATTAGAAATGGGAAAGTTCATATACCATAACAGATTTAGGAAAATGGGTTAAATCCATAAACATGGCTAATTTCCCCCTTGGACCCCTCTTGGCCATTAACCTAGACACTCCCATTTCTTTTGGATTAATTCAGCCCCCATCTCTTGCCCATTTCCCGTTAGCATCTAACATCACATTTTATTATTAAAACATTGAAATACAATTCACATATTACATCTCTTGGCTGTAGCCACATATTATATCTACATAAGAATTAATCAAACTGGGGATTATAATGGGGATGTTACATTCCCCCTCCCCTACAATTGTGCATCATCCTCATTTCACTCTATGCCGATATACATATATGGAAATTTACAATACAATACTGAGAAATATAATTTCTTCAATTTAACAACTCCAACAACAACTCCAACCAAAATGTCATGTTCCTCTCAACTCATCAACCCAAGGAATGCACCATTCATTTTTACGAGATACCCAAGGGATGTACCATCCACTTATCAGGGCTAACGCGAGGAATGTGCCATTCATTTATCAAGGTCCCCAACGCAGTTGGTCAAGACTCTAAGATGTGGTTCCAGAACTCTAGTTGCTCAAAACGGAGTCTTGCAATATGTCTTCTTCAAAACTGTAAAAAAATTACGAGTATTCTGCTTGCATGTTTTCTTCATGCTCCCATATAGCATCTTGAAGACTATAGAAGGTCCATTGAACATTTACCATCCCTATGTCTTTGTTCGTTAACACTTTGAATTTTTGGTCCAGGATGCGTAATGGTTCCACCTGGAAATCCCCTTTGTGCTCCACCTATATCACATTCCACTCAATGACATGATTAGCATCAAGTACATAATTTTTAAGTAATGATACATGAAATACATTATGCACTCTCATGGATGCAGGAAAAGCTAACATGTATCCAATTGGCCCTATCATTTCTAATATTTCAAAAGGACAACAAGATCTTAGTGCCAACTTCAGGTAGCTTCCTAATATTATAGAACTTCTCTTTGCCTTTACGTTCAACAAAACATGTTATCCCACTTTAAAATATCTGAAAAATATGTTCCTAAATTTGCATAAATTTTATTTCTATCATGGAAATCCTTTAAATTCTGCTTAATCCTTTCCATTTGATCTTCCATTTCTTTTAGTAATTATGGCCCAACAACTGCTCTGTCTACTAGATTATCCCAACTCACTGGGGTGTTACATTTCCTTCCATACAATGTCTCAAATGGACTCATTTTCAATGAGGCTTGATACCCATTATTGTAGGAAAACTCAACTAAATGGATACAATCTTCCCACTTTGATCACTGATCCATCACATACATTCTAAGCATGTCCTCAATTATTCCCTTAGTACTTTCTATTTTCCCATATGACTCTGGATGATACATTGTACTAATATTTATATTCGTCCAAAATCCTTTGAACAAATGTTTCCAAAAATTGGAAGTAAACATTGGATCCTTGTCTAAAACTAATTCCTTAGGCACACCATGTATCCTAACAACTTATCTCATATAAATATATGCAATATTTGATGCCTTGTGTGTAGTATTTATTGGAATGAAATGCATTGATTTAGTCAACTTATTCACCACCACTATGATGGAATCATGTTGCTTCATTGCTATCAACAACTTATTAATACAATCAACTGAGACAATTTCCCATGTCCATTCCGGAATGGGAAATAGTTGTAGAAAACTTGTTGGGTGTCTATGTTATGTCTTTAATTTTTGGCATTCCAAACATCTAGCTATGTAATTAGTCACTTTTTTCTTCATTCCTGGAAAAGAATATTGGCTTCTTACTGCTTCAATTGTTTTCTGATATCCTGGGTGTTCGACACATGGAACATTGTGCATCTTCTTCAACATTTCATTTTTTATCTCACTAGAATTTGACACATACACCTTACATTTGTACATGAAAATTCCATCTTCTTTCAGCTCATAATAATTAAATCTCTGTTGAAAATTTCCTTCCTCTAATGTCTCTTTTATTTTAAAATAATTCTTATATGAATTTTCCGCTGCAATAAATTTTTATTTCAGATTTGTCATGTACATTTTAATGGATACAATATGCACTTCATGAGCTCTCCTGTTGAGTGCATCGACCACTTTATTTTCCTTTCCCTTTATGTGATTAATTTCGAAGTCATATTCACTCAAACATTCCAGCCATCTAGTTTTCCTAGCATTTAGTGTTGGTTGTCCAAACAAATGCTTCAGACCATAGTGGTCTTTCCTTAGCTCACATTTCTTACCCACAAGGTAATTCCTCCACATTTTCAATGCATGTACAATCGCTTCTAACTCCAAGTCATGGGTAGCATAATTCCTCTCATGCTCTTTGTATTTTTAGGACTCATAGAATACCCCATGATCCTTTTGACTAAGAACTCCACCAAGCCCTTCCTTACATGCATTGGTGCACACAACAAAATATTTGTTTGGATATACAATCTTCGAGATTGCAGCACTTGCCAATATTGTTTTAAACTGTTGAAAACTCTCTTCACACTTGGAATTTCATTCGAACTTCACACGCTTATTTTGAAAAGAAGTGATTGGACTTGCAATATTTGAAAAACATTTTATGAATCTTCAATAATAACCATCAATACCCATGAATGATCTTACATCTATCACATTCTTTGGTGTTAGACATCCTCTAATGGCCTCTATCTTCTCATGATCGACTTCTATCCCTACTACTGATATTGTATAACCCAAGTAGTGAATCTTCTTTTGATGAAAGATACACTTACTTAGCTTAGCATATAATATGTTCCCTCTCAAAATTTGTAATACCATTCTTAAATTTTTCTCATGTTCCTCTTCTAATTTGGAATAGACGAGTATATCATCTAAGAAAAAAATAACAAACTTGTCCAGGTAATCCCTGAACACTCCAATCACCAAAAACATAAAAACTATTGGGGCATTTGATAGTCCAAATGGCACTACTATGAATTCATAATTCCCATATCTTGTTCTGAATATTTTCTTGTTGATGTCTTCTTCCTTTATCCTTACTTGATGATAGCCTGATCTCAAGTCAATCTTTGACAATATTCTTGCACCTTTTAGCTGATCAAACAAATCATCAATTATGGGTAAAGGATACTTATTCTTTATGGTAACCTTATTAAGTTGCTTGAAATCAATACACAAACTTAAGGTTCCATCCTTCTTCTTCACAAAGAGAACCAGGGCTCCCCAAGGTGACACACTTGGGCGTATATACCCATTTTTAAACAATTGTTCAAGTTGCATCTGTAACTCCTTGAATTTTGGTATACCCATTATGTTTGATGTCTTATACATTGAGGCAACATCTTGCACCAAATCAATAGAATAATCAATTTCTCTCTTTGGTGGAAATCCTAGGATTTCCCTAAAAACATCTTCAAAATCCCTCAATACCAGTTGGTCTTCAATGATTGCCACTTTATCTTTGGATTCCTCCCCCATATGGGCTACAAACACCTGACATTCCTTCCTGAATATATTCTTCAACTGCATATCTGAAATCTCTCTAACATCTATAGCTCTTGGAATGCCTTGAATATTTCCTTACTTCCCTTCCTCATCGAGACATGTGATTTTCTTCTTGTAAAAGTCTAGGACAACATGATTCTTTTCCAACCAATCCATTCCAATTAGAAAATGATATGAAGCCAATGATATGATGTTTACATCTACCTTTTTTTTGAGTCCATTCATGTCTATTTGACAATCTTTAACCAACTCATTGATCTTTCTCTTATCCCCCGTGGCTAACTAAAATGACCAAGATTTATTATGCTTACTTATTCACAAGTGAAATATTCAACAATGTTAGCATTTATGTAAATATGGCTAACTCTGGAATCAATTAAATTTTTTATGGGATTGTTATCAATCTTACCTTCCACTTTGATCATGGGGGATTGATATTATTCCTTCTTGTTGTCCAAGGATGCATAAATCCTTGGCATACTTCCTCCCATGTCTCCCACTTTTTAGCATGTTGAATGTTGTGGTAAGTTCTCATTCTTTCTGATTTATGAGGGAATTCCTTAGATAAGTGATTCCCCCCAAATCCCCAACATTGAATGGGTTTCTTCCTTGGCCTTTTCCCAAATGAATTTACATTATTTTGATCATTTTGGGTTGCCTGGCCTTGCTAAACTTATTGAGAGTTATTTATAAAAAATGGTGGCTTAAAACCTTTCTACCTTTGATCCCTTTTCTCTTTCATCCTGTCATTCCAAGTCTTTTGGAACAATGGCCTTCTGTTGCTTTGCTCATAAAGGTTCCTTTCTCTCCTTATGGTTTCCTCCAAGGTCTTGGGGTTGTCATATTGAATCTTATCACTATAGAAGGAGGGTAACCCACTTATAAACCTTTGGATTTTAACCTTTTCATCCTTGATGAAGTCAACATACTTCGACAATTCAAAGAATCGCTTCTAATATTCGTCCATTGTTATGGTTCCCAACTTGAGTTTAAAGAACTCTTTCATATTTCTTTCATAGTAATGATCATACAAATATTTCTCTTGGAAATATCATTTGAATTGCTTCCATGAGATTCTCTTCTCATTGAGGTTCTTATATTTCTTAAGATGATCCCACCACATGGCTGCCTTTCCTTGCAAGTGGTAGGTGAAAATCCTAGCTTCTACTCGGGATGGCTAGTCATGCAACTAGAAATGTTTATTCATTTCCAACAACTAAGCCTATGTCTCTTCTCCCTTCCTATGATCACCATTGAAAGTAGGTGGCTTTATTTTCATGAGTTCACCTTGCAAGATGTCTGTCTTAGGCCTTCTTCTTTTCCTCCGAACATGAGACACACCTAGGATGCTTCTTGGTCTTGAGCTTGCATGAGTTCTTCTAGTGGACTTCCTTGGAGAATGATGGAGCCTGCTCATGCTTCTTGACTTCCTATCATTTCCATGATCATCCCTTTTGTTGTGAGATCTAGACCCTGATACTTTTCTAGCGCTAGTTGCTTTCTTGGTGCCAGAATATTTGTTAACTAGATCATGCAACATGTTCAAGATCTGAAGTATCTCTTGTTGGACACACCTACCACACTTATAGGGTGGGTGAATGAGTGTGGGGATCTTTTTCCCAAAACTTCCCTCTTACACAAAACTCATTAGTTAGCATTCAACATTTTGCTCATTACTCATTGTTGTCATTTATAACCAGTTAGATGTGAACACATATTAACAACATATATCAGAAATATATCATCAACAAGTCATCACTACAAGGAACATAAAGAACACAAGATGTATGTACAATTTTCTTTTTATTACAGACTACAATCCTTGGGATTTTTCAACAACAACTGAATAGAGTACAACTCTACAAGAGCACCAGTTCTATAATGCAAGACTCAGCTTACATACTCATCACCAATTGAGATGAGGCAACAATCCTCAACATATATCAATATGCAATAGGTACGTGACCTGTCAATAGTGCAGCCCGCGTGTGTACATGCCCTGACTCACTACATCCCACGTATGTACGCGACCAGTGTATGCAACAACCTGTGTATACCTTATGAACTATTAGGGTTTATCCTTCAAGACTAACTCATACCCTATGAAACCAATTTATCATTCTCTTTTGTCTCTCACTGTGTAGTCTGACCCACAGTTAGTCACAACACATCCAAGCTCTCCAATAGCTTTCTCATACATCTCAACCATACACTATGAATGCTATTTAATCATGTATAAACAATGAGTATACTGTAGCCATCATATCAGTACTGAGTCACAAGAGTGTTGATCACTCCATCAACCAACACATACCACATATCAATAGCCATACCAAGAATTCCTCAAGCATTCACCTCACAACAAACAAGAACTTCCATCATGAGAAATAATGCAACCATACCAGAGTTTGTATGGTAGATATGAGCCCATAGAATGTAGATCTAGAACCTGCTTCATCATCCAAGAGCCTTTCGTCAGCTCAAACACATATCTTCAAGACATCATCAACTGTACATGCCCTATCCTCATTCAACCCGTGTATGTATGCACTCTGGATAAAAGAAACCCATGTATACCTCATAAAATAGGGTTTCTAAAATTCTTAGACTTCTGCCATCATGACCTCAGACTTGCTGAGATTTTAATGTGCTCATGAGATCGTCCATACCATCTCTCTCTCAGAATATATCTTCAATCATGCTCAAGAGATCTTCGACAAGTGTGTATATTCACAAGAGACCCTAGCCTCTTATTTGTACTCTTCATCTTCTATGTCACTTAACCCATATCTCGGTCACTTCCACTTTCTATAAATAGAAAGTTCTCCATCATTTTATTAAAATAATCCTTCTTGATTTTGTCACTTTACTTTATCATTAAAATAATGATTTCTTATTTTCAATAACTTTGACTTCTTTGACCATTTGGGGCTTCAAGCCATCATATGGGGGTCCTCCAACTTCGTTAGGTCATAACTCTCAAACCGTGAGGATTTATGTGACATTACACATACCACCAGAAACATAATGAAAAGAATTATACATCTAGGATAGTTTCACCAACAAAGTCATTGATCTTCATCTCATTATTCTACATAAAAGCATGGGTTCTCTCAACCACAACTCAACCACAAAGTGTCTTCCCATGAGGGATTTCACCATAAGGGGACCACTTTGGAGTTCATCCTTTTGTACTTCTTATTAATCATGAAAATACAATAATGAGTCATCAAACTATGCATAATATATCAAAGAATCCATCTTCATCACGTATCAATGACAACTCATTGATCCATCTTCATTTATGCATCTTGATCCATCTTCATCGATTGTTTTCCACTTGACATCTATCATTATCATCAAGGATAATACATATACATTTTCCATCAATCATCAATCAATCAAGCTTATCAATCAATCAATCCATTGGCATCAATCAATCACTTGACTTCAATTAATCACTCAATCACTTGACATCAATCCTTTGACATCAAAATAATCAAACCATTGGCATCAATGACAACATGATCCAATAATCTCCCCCTTTGGCACTGATGGAAATACCGGCATTGATGTCAACATGTAGACAAGGCATGCTCTACATCAATAGTCATCAATCACAACCATGTGACTATCTCTCCCATAACAATGTGACTATCTCTTCTCATTAGACTATATCTAATAAACATCAATCACATCAATGTGACTATCTCTCCCCCTTTGACATCAATGGAAAAGGGCCATTTTACTCTTGGGGATGCTCCCCTTGCTTGAACTCTCCTTGGAGATGCTACCCCTATATTGTTGCCACTAAATAATATCTCCCCCTTTGAACAAGGGATATCAATCTGATGTAATGCTGAAAATACATTGTTCATCCTCCCTCTATGACCATCGCTCCCCTTGGAATTATGCCTCTGCGTTCTTTCTTCAAGTATAGAACTCTTTTCTAGGTATGCATCTGATAAGTATTTCCTCCTAGAATCATAAAAATAATGACTCCCCCTATGGGTATGTCTCTTCCTATTTTCAACCAGATCATAGATCAACCACTCTCTCTATGATGATTCTTGGACCTATTCATGCATCAAACTTCTGCCATACCATACATCATGAAACAATAGATATGTCAATAATGAAAATAGAGAATCATGAACAACATATCAACCAATTACATCATGCACAACATTCGTGTGCATCAATCATGTACGTCAACGGATGTCATACATGGAATGTATCCACCATATGCCAACATGTGCATATACCAATATACCAACATGTGCATCTACCAATATGCCAACCATGTGCATCTACCAATTATCCCAACCATGCACATCTATCAATATGCCAAACAAATACCATCTATGAGTGCACCATCATGCATCATCACTTGCACCAAGCAAGTATATCGACCATGCATCAACAATCTATGACTTCCCAATGATGTACAACATGACTATCAACTCAACTCACCAACTACATGTCTCAATATGTATTCAAACCACATGAAAAATGCATGCACTGTGATATCCAACATATGATTCCAATAATACATCATAAGATATATCAATGAAACTTAAATGTGTACCAGCCATGTACCCCAACAGATCAACATCAATCCATACTCATGGGTTAGTTCCATGCACCCAAGATTTATTTTACATCGTCACCTTACATGATCTAACATAGAACCATGAAAACCTACAACAAACAGTGTCAAAACCTGCAATAAACAATGTTAGACTCTACAACACTGAGTTATACCAACATATCAAGTTGCAATCCATGTGCATTGCCTTTTTCCCAAGGATTTACCACATATATGCTGTCTGTTCCACAACATCTTGCGTATGTAAACCACCGATTCAAGGTCATCCTACATATGTACACGACTGATACCACTGTCACTCGTGTATGCCTCTATGGATAACACACTTGAACTCCCTTTCAGACTTTCATTCTGATTTGGATGCATTGTCTTCTTCACCCACTTTTGTAGATGTCCCTACTCCTCAGAACTTGAGCTCTGAGCATCCATATTTTCAAAGATATCTCCCTTTCTTAATTCATTCCTTATTCTATCCATGCTATGTGAATTCCTCATCATGGACTTTCTTCTTGTGTTCCATCAATCCTGGGATTTGTGGACAAATCCACTGCAGCTGTAGCATCTCATGGTGTTACAGTGAACAACAATGTGTCCTACTTGATCATATCTCCAACACCTTAAGGTGTTATAAAATATTCCATTGTATCTCCTTTCATAATCTCTACATTCAAAATATTTGTGACCATATTCATTACATGAATAACAATGCCCATGAAAAATACTTTCATACCTTTGCTATGGTGTCCCAAGGATAGCTTCTTGATGTCTTCCTTGCTTTGTTCTTTTGGAATTTTCTTTGCCTTGTGTAGATGGTTGTTTTGCAACATTGTCTTCCTTCTTTGATGGACTTACCTCATGATTATTTGAGATTCTTGCTTCAGCATATGTATCTTCTTCTTTGTATCTAATACTTGATTTATCAAGTCGTGATCTTTGAATTTCCAAGATCTCATCCAAGATTCGTGAGCTATTCAAGAATTTGTTTGACTTTTCTACCTTCTTTCTAAGGTCAACAATTTCAGCTTCTAACTTATAACACGACTCTTCCTTTTCATTTATTTGAGATGGAAAATGGTTTCAAAATTTTTGCTAATCTCATCATCTACATTTATATCTTCTTTTCCATTCTTTAGTCTTGTGATCTCTTCTTCCTTTTCTTCTAATTGCTCTCTTCTTGTTCCTTGAGCATTTCCTTTAATTTCAATATGTTCCTTAGACTCCTCCTAAGAAACTTATTAGTGTTATCCGACAAATATTTATAGTCTATATAATAGTGATCACTTCTATATCTATATAAACCCTCTTCAACTTCCTTTTGAAGTTTCAATAGATATTCTTCTATTCTTTTCATGGGATAATTACCATCAAACTTTACACAAACTATTTCTAGATATTCTTCTTCACTTGTAGAGAAAAATTCATCATCATCATTGCAATCAAGGGGTTTTGAGAGTTCTTTACCTTAATTTGAAATATCTCCACAATATTCCTTTTTTCCAACATCATCAAATAATTCTTTGCCTTCATTTGAAATGTCTTCAAGATCTTCCTTTTGTGCTATCATCACTTGATTCTTTATCTTCACTTGAAATGTTTTCAAGATAACATTTAGAAATAATACAATCAAGGGTTTTTGGAGATTCTTTACCTTTAATGATCTTGATGTAGTGATCTTCAATATCTTCTTTCTCCTTCTTGCTTTGATATGTTTCCTCTAGCTTTAGCCATAGATCCTTGGCAGAAGTGCATTGTCCCATGCTCTCTTTGATAGGGCTTGAGAGTCGACTAAGAATGGTCTTAAGAGCCAATGCATAGTTCTTCTTTCCTTCCCTTTGAGCTGCAAACTTTCACTTGTTCTTCAATGAAACTGATCCACCAATGGTTGCCTTCCAAATAGTTGCTCCCATTTCCTTCAAATGTATTCTCATATCTATTCTCCAAGTAGAATAGTTTTCCTCATCAAGGATTGGAACTTAATCATCCATTTGTGTGTCTATGGATCTCCTTCAAGATTTTTAAGGATTGTAGTGAAGGCCTGCTCTGATACCAATTGTTTCCTAAGCCTTCATAATCCTTTCATTATCAACCCTATAGATTTTCACTTCCCTATGTAGACTTCTCATAGTGATAAGCTCTTGCCTATCTCTTCTTCCATTTGACTATGTTTCAACATTCGCCATGATGATATGCAAACCTATGAAATATTCCCCATGGATATAATACCTTTGAGCATCTTCCATAACTTTAGTCCTAATATAAGAACTAAGTTTCTTTATGTACCTCTAATTTTGCAAGATTTGCAGCCAACAAAATTTGTTACGACAAAATAATTAAAAATATCCATGAAATTATGTACAATTGTGTTCCCATATTGTATCATAATTATTTCTTTCATAAGTTCGTCTGAAAATTTTCAACACTTGTATTATTTTTCCATCTATTCAGACTCGTGGACTTGCAGACTCACAAAAGCATAATTCTTCCTTTCATAAGTCTGTCTGAAAAGTCTCAACATTTGGATTATTTTCTAACTCACTTCCTCTATGTACCTGGCACCGTGGAAGTACATGTCACCTAACTCCATTTCATATAACATATTCCCCCCACCACGTCATGATAACATCAACGTACGAAAAAATACCAATTTTTTTTCCAATTTCTCCTATTTTTCAAAATTCCAAAAATGCTCAAATTTTCCCAAAAATGAAATTCCTTCTTGGTTCATTAGTAGAGCTTTGTGACTAAGCTCAATACAACCAAATCAATCCCTGTACATAAACATTTATTTGCTTCTTTTTAAATTCAAATCTTTTACTTCAAAATTGTCATTATTTAGCTGTAGGAACTTGGGGCTTTTACTCAATTTCATCCAGTTTCACCATGGAACACCCTCAACATTTTGTCAAATGATTTTCAAATGAACTCTCCTTATTTTATATAGTTCACTTTCCAACTCTAAAATTTCGGTTCTACACTCTGCTAAATGGCCCATGCAGGCTCAGTGTTGAAAACTAGGCTCTGATGCCACTTTGTAATGTATCGATGCACCAAAGTTGGTCACGTCACGCAAAAAAATTGTCTTTGTCAACTCTGATACCATTTTGGTAACGTACCTAGCCTCTAGCTAGGAAATAATACACGTGGAATACACATAACACAAAATGTTTGCTAATTAAATACATTCCTTTAATGTTATCCATTTTCCCATAGCCTACAACTACAATTTATAATAAATTTAGCTACAGTAATGACCATAAAACTTGTGCCTATGAAGAATGATAATAATCAACCTGAGATACAACTAAACCATTCATTACAACAACATATAAGTCATTCTCATTCAGGCAGATTTCATGCACAACAATAACACATGTAAATAACTCAACACAAGATAAAACACATATCTTAAACAAGAATCGTACAACTAGCTGCTTGGGATGGATGTTCCACCCAACCATAGATTGAATTTTCCAAATCTCAACAATCAATCACCCCTAAGTTGAGTCTAGCAATCCAAAAAGAGGGTGGCCTCTTAGAGTCCACTCACAACTCATAAATATCTCAACCGATGTAGTGTCCCCAAGGCCGAGCCCCATTGTAAAACATGTTCTGAAAAGAATTTTAATTATGTTTTATAGGATGGTGAGCCAAGTTTTTATAAGCTGGAGGCTTATGTGTTTGTTAGGCCAGGGAGCCTAAGTGTTGAAGGCCATGAGCTTGTTGTTGTACTTGTATGTATGTAGAACATTTAATAAAATATAAACATCTCCAGGTGCAGACCGACCACGATGAATGAGTGAAGGGGGACTGAGCATCCACAGAGTGAGCAAGGAATTAGGGGTTGGATGGTGGGAAAGGGGATAAGTGATGAGCCTGGGGGATAAGCTTAGGGGACTTAAGCCTGGGAATAATATTTTAATATTATTCCAAAAGAACATGTGCATTTTATGTTTCATTGCATCTTGATTTTTGGAAAGGTTAAGCGTGCAAAGGGGATGCATGCTGATGGAACACATGCAGTTCCAAGGGTGACAAGTGTCAGCCCTGGTGCATTCAAATAAAATGGCCAGGAAGAGCCGTGAGAGGGGCTCACCCTCCATTCTACCAGACGGTCTGAAGGTAAACGATCGTACCTCTGCAAAAGGATATGCTAGTGCATCCCGCAAAGCCAAAAAGCCTGGGTTGACTTCTGAGATAGTCAGTACCACCCATGTCTGAACCATTTGAACACTTGTTGACCCTGTGTGGATTGTTTGTCACGCACCCCCGACAACTAGAGAGTGAGTCTATTCCATGCTGGAAGATTGGGGAAATAGAAGTGACCAGCCATTGTTGAACCTGTTGAGAAGCCCATGTCTATTTTTCCGTGAGTTGTTGTGACCACGCAGTGATGGACTGTGTGGGGTCTTGTTGGCCAGTGGTGCAACACTCTCTCCAGGTGAGAGAGTGCATGAAGAGAGGAGAGGACTCCTGGAAGGAACCCTGTAGCTGCCACAGATCTCGGAGACTTCCAGTCCAACCTATTCTTGTAACCCAAGGCAAGAGAGATTAGTAGCCGAAGGACTGTCCAGGTGACAGAGAAGGTGTATACTCCTGGGGTGGAACAGGCATGTGGGGAATGAGGGTCTGTGGGCAGTGAGCATGGGAGGTTCCTTGGATAGAATCCCTTCCTTGTGGTTGTGTGTTGTTTTCCCTGTAACCTCAACCTAGCCTAGATTTCCTTGCCTTGGGGCGGTGCTTAGTCCTAGCTCGGGGGTGACCCACTGCTGAGCTGATGAGCAGTGTGGTCTAAGGCTGGGAGGTTCGTGGAAGGCCTGCACTTGGTTGGTGGATTCTACCACTGTTAAAAGATAAGTATATGATTATGTTTTAATCATGTTTTGCATGACTCTACTGCTTATGATATCATGATTTCCGCTGTGTATATGAATTAGTATGAAATGTTATGGACTGTTAATTATGGCAGTAACTCATATGAATACTCTGTGAAGAATGTGTTTATTTGTTTACATGCATGAGATTTATAATACCTGTATGATTTATGTGCAAAGTGGTGTTATAATTTTTCTTTTAAGAATGATTAAACGAAGTAGCAGAAAAGGTGTGCTACAGTTTGGTATTAGAGACAAGGTTTCGACACTGAGCCTAGATGGGCTAGTGGAGCAGTCTTTAGACCGAGAATGTGAAGGGAAATTGGGTCTGGAAGGCCAATTTTGGTCCCTGGTTTGCTCCAAAATGTCAAGGAGTTACTTGATGAGTTTTAAGCTCAGGAAGTTTAGCGGCGTGTGAAACAACAGTCGGGGTGGTCTATGGCCACGGGAAAATAGGACTCCACACTAGTAGCATTAGAATCTTAGGATTTTCTTAGGAGGGAAGGTGGACCCTCGTGACCGTCGGATCTGGAGAGTATGCGCAGGGTTTAAGGCCCTTTTTGAAATTGCATAGGAGTGTCGAAATCGCGATACATGAAATCCCAAAACAATCAACACCGTAGATCGTGGGGAGAAGAACTTGACTGTTGGATCAAGTAGTTTAATAGATAGTGATTTTGGGATTTCAGCAAATAGAAGTTCAAGATGTGTGGATGCATGAACTTTCAATGCCAAAACCACAAAACGCTGAAAGGATCTGCGTTGTGGATCCGAGGAGGGGATCTGACCGTTGGATTCCATGCTTGGATTGGACGTGGATGCATGAATGCGTACCACATGCCAGCGAGTCGAGGAGACATGCTAGAGTGGTGGGACCCAATGATGTCATTAAAAGTGATGTGGACCCTCCTAAACGTACCACATGCCACAGTGGTGAAGGATGATAGTTGTGTTGTGGGCCTGGAGAATAAAGTAACTCGCGATTTCAGGAAGTCGCGAGATAAGGGCATGGAAGCTTGACATTGAGACTCGCGAAGTTGCGAAGTAGTGAGAACGAGAGGAGAAAAGTCAACATCTCTCCTCGGGGTTTCATGAAAGGGAGGTACCAAGGTTGGATTCCACAACTCACGAAGGTGCGAATAGCGAAGGGTGCTAGCACTTAGCCCTAGACTATAGTCATGCGTAGTAGATGCTAGTAAGGAGGGAGCCATACCTGTGTCACATATCGGGTATCAACGGTTAGAGGAAATGAGTCGAGGGTCTTCGACTCACGAACTCGCGAGATAGCGAGTTGCAAAAGGGTGACTCTGGTTACGAATATATAACTGTGGGATCTTCGTGGACCGAAACCCGAAGTTTCGAAATCCTGAAGTGCCGAAAATGAAAGTTTAGAAAACACGAAAATTACAGAACCAAACGAGTGCTCAAAAAACTTAATTGAATCAAAATGTCTTTCGTTCTTGTTCGTATTGGCTTATAAATGTTACGGATTGTTTCGAAGGAGTAATGGCTTGACAAACTTCGCATTGAATTTCATAGTGTGAGTGCAGAGTTCAACGAGAGTTAGGATTCCAGTTAACCAACGCCGAGTATGGAATGGGAAAAGGTGATGATTGCTTCCAAAACAGGAGACGAACGGGAAGGAAAAGATGTCAATATGGGAGTGGAAGGATCGAACTCCAATGGGAACAGAAAAGAGATGGATAAGGAAGAAAATATGATGCAACTCATCGAAAAATTACAGAAAGATGCCCAGGCTCGCCTAGCTGATAGCCGAAAGCTCATGAAAATCAGGGATCGACAGGTTGAATTCAACTTTAAAATGTTGAAGAGCCTAGAAAGAATAGAGAAGAAATTGGAAAAAGGGAGTGACACAAGAAGATCAATAAGTGTCAGAACCCCTGAGGGGAGAAGGAGATCGAGGAGTGGTAATAGACATTACCGTCTCTCCCCGAAGCATTCTAACACACAGTAGTTCAAGCCTGTCCCCTACCAGAAAACATCGAAAGTATGGAAAGGATGAATTGAAAGGGGAGATGAACAAGATTAAGCCTCCAACATTTGATGGAGAGCATAAGAAGGAAGAAGATGTCGAGCCCTGGTACCTTGGCATGAAGAAATACTTCCAACTGCAGAATTATTCTGCCCATGCAGAAGGAAGAATTGCAATATACCAACTGAAAGGAAAGGCATCCATGTGGTGGGATCAGTTTGTGCAGGTGCAACACATCCAAGAGAAAGAGGTCACTTGGAAGGAATTTAAGAGGTATTTCAAGAAGAAATACCTGACTAAAAGATACTATGAAAGAAAGATGAAGGAGTTCTTCGAACTCAAGTTGGGAAGTATGACCATTGATGAGTATGAATGAAGTTTTCTGGAACTACTGAAGTATGTTCCATTCATCAAAGACGAGGTTGTCAAGATTCAGAGGTATCTGAGTGGACTTCCACCTTCCATTGGTGATAAGATTCAGTATGACGATCCTAAGACTATGGAAGAAACAATAAGAAGGGCAAAATGTCTATACAAACAACAAAGAGAAAAGCCTACCTTTCGGAAGGCTTGGGATGATCAGAGGAAGTTTAAGAAAGAACAGAGGCAGAAGGGAAATAGGCCTCCCTTTTTCAAGAATAGCCCTAGGGAACAATCATCCTTTAGAGACCCCTGGAAAGTTGAAGGGAGTGAGAAGATTCCAAGGCCTCCACCTATGGAGTGTTGGGGCTGTAAAGGAAATCATAGGTACAGAGACTGCCCCCACAGAAAAGACAAAGCAAGAACTATCCATACTGTTCAACAAGCTGAAACAGTGGAGGATATGGGTAGTAGAATGTTGAGGATATACGCAGCCCTAGACAACAAGCAAGCATAATTTCAATCGCACATGATTGAAGTGGAAGGTACGATCAACAACCAATCACTTGTTATTTTAATTAATTCAGGGGCTAGCCATAGTTATGTAGATCCTAGAGTGGTGGAAAGTTTGCATCTAATGAGAAGCAACATGGGAAGTCCTGGTTAGTGCAGTTGGCCACATGGACCAAGAGGAAGGTCACTGAATTAAGTCATGTTCAGTAGACATGAAAGGAATGGGCACTAAGGTTGAATTGAACATTCTACCATTAGGCTCATACGATTGTTTAATTGGGATGGACTGGTTGGACCAGCACCATGCCCTTCTGGATTTCCATAACAAGAGGTTCACCTACCTGAATGAAGAGGGAAATCAGGTAACAGTCTAATGAATTCCCAGAGCCATGGCTATTAGAGAAATCTCAGCCATGCAGCTGAAGAAATGTTACTGGAAAGGCTGTCAATTATTTGCAGCTCGGGTGGAAGAAGCATCCTGAGATGAAGTCTCAAATCTGGAAGACCACAAAGTACTCAAGGAGTTCAAGGATGTATTTCAAGAGGTAGTTGGACTACCTCCGAGGAGGAACATCGACTTTTCCATAAATTTGATGCCTGGAGAAGCTCCAGTTTTGAAGACTCCTTATAGAATGAGTACGCCAGAGCTGAAAGAGTTGCAATTGTATCTCGAAGAGCTACTAAAGAAAGGTTACATTCACCCCAATGTGCCACCATGGGGAGCCCCAGTCCTATTCGTGAAGAAGAAAGATGGGACGTTGAGGCTGTGCATTGATTTTCGACAGTTGAATAAGGTCACTGTCAAGAACAAATATCCTCTGCCAAGGATTGATGATCTTTTTGATCAGTTGAAGGATGCAAAAATATTTTTGAGAATAGATCTCCAATCAGGATATCACCAAGTGAGAATAAAGGATGAGGACATCATCAAGACCACCTTTAGAACAAGGTACGATCATTATGAATTCACAATGGTGTCGTTTGGACTGACAAATGCACCTATTGTTTTCATGTGCTTAATGAATGAAGTGTTCAGAAATTATTTGGACAAGTTTGCCATAGTCTTCCTGGACGATGTCTTGGTGTATTCCAAGATAGAGGAAGAACATGAGAAACACCTAAGAATGGTGCTGCAAGTGTTGAGAGAACACTAGCTGTACGCAAAACTGAGCAAGTGTTCTTTTTACCAAAGGCAGATCCATTATTTGGGGCACATTATATCTGAAGAAGAGATTGTTGTGGATCCTGAGAAGGTACAGGCCATTCGAGAATGTCTAGCACCAAGGAATGTGGCAGAAGTTAGATATTTTATGGGTATAGAAGGCTACTATAGGAGGTTTATAGCTGGATTCTCAAGGATAGCTCATTCTATCACTTCCTTGCAAAGGAAGGGGAAGAAGTTCCAGTGGACTGAAGAATGTGAGAGTAGTTTCCAGCGATTGAAGCAGCTGCTAACCAGTGCTCCAATCCTGAAGATTGCAGATCCAAACAAGGATTACGTAGTTTGCACAGATGCATGTAAGGAGGGGCTGGGAGGAGTTCTCAGCCAAAAGGGATTTGTAGTTTGTTATGAATCCCAAAATTTGAAGGAACATGAGAAGAATTATTCCACTCACAATTTAAAGATGGCAACAATCATCCATGCCTTGAGGAAATGGAGACATTACCTCATGGGCAAGAGATTCGAGTTGAGAACAGAACATAATGGCAAATCAGATGGATGGAGTTTTTGTGTGAATATGACTTTGATATCAAGCATATCAAAGGGAAAGAAAATAAGGTGGCTGATGCACTCAGCAAAAAAGTGCACAAATGTAATGATCCCAAGCCAAATTCTTTCTTGGAATCCCTAACTACTACTGATTTATTGAGTTATTAAGTG
>ML779083.1:623753-645725 GCA_009831015.1 Picea engelmannii | reverse complement strand
AAGTTGAAGAGGATAAGGTGAGGAGGTTAGGATGATCCCACTAAATCATGAAAGTGAGTAAGATCCAAACCATTCGGATGCCACCTCACCATAGAAGCTTCTCCTTCTAGAAGATTCAAGAAAATGCTCGTTTTTCCCACGTGCTGGCATTCTCGCACCCTAGCTATAGTGCAACCTGCGAACTGTTCGCACCCTGGCTATAGTGCAACCTACGAGAATTGGTCATTATCGCACTCTGCCTATATAGCAACCTGCGAACTTCCCTTTTTATAAGGTTTTTACATAGGAACAAGCGGTTTCTTTTCTCAGGAGAAGTTCTTCTCCCTTCTCTCTTTAGGAGCTTAGGCCACTGTGACCCCTCTGAAGGAAACAGATAGGTTTAAATCATTAACGATCATAGGGATGACAAAAATAATGTGTAACAATCATCCCGAGTCTGATGGACATACAGAGAGAGTAAACAGAGTAATAGAAGACATTCTGAGAATGTATGTGATGGATAAACCATCAAGGTGGGAAGACTACCTACATTTGGTAGAATTCGCCTACAATAATGGGTATCATGCATCACTGAAGATGAGCCCATTCGAAGCGCTTTATGGAAGGAAGTGCAACACTACAGTGAGCTGGGATAATCTAGCTGACAGAGTAGTAGTTGGGCTTGAGCTACTCAAAGAGATAGAAGATCAAATGATAAGAATTAAACATAATCTAAAAGCTACCCAGGACAGGCAGAAAAGTTATGCTGATAGTAACAGAAACCATAGAGAATTCAAAGTGGGTGACCATGTTTTCCTAAAAGTGAAAACTAACAGGAGTTCCTTGAAGCTGGGAAGTTGTGCCAAGTTGGCAGCAAGATTTTGTGGGCCATTTGAGATCCTGGAAAGGATTGGGCCGGTTGCATACATTCTTGCATTACCTGCATCTATGAATATACATAATGTGTTTCATGTTTCACTGCTTAAGAAATATGTACCTGGTGCTAATCATGTTATCGATTGGAATGTGATTCAGGTGGAACCAGAAGGTGTCCTGCAAGTGCATCTTGTGCGCATATTGGACAGGAAAAGCAAACAGCTCCGGAATCGAGCTATAGAGCTTGTAAAGGTCTAGTGGACCTGGTACAGTCCTGAGGACATGACATGGGAGCATGCAGATGTTATGATGGCAGAGTACCTGCATCTTTTTGAAGATTTTGAAAAGCTTGCAGAGACAGTGTAAGTTTCACTGAGGACAGTGCAAAAATAAGGGGAGGGGGATTGTAGTGTCCCCAAGGCCGAGCCCCGTTGTAAACCATGTTCTGAAAAGAATTGTAATTATGTTTTATAGGCTGGTGAGCCAAGTTTTTATAAGCTGGAGGCTTATGTGTTTGTTAGGCCAGGGAGCCTAAGTGTTGAAGGCCAGGAGCCTGTTGTTGTACTTGTATGTATGTAGAACATTTAATAAAATATAAACACCTCTAGTTGCATACCGATCACGATGAATGAGTGAATGGGGACTGAGCATCCACAGAGTGGGAAAGGAATTAGGGGCTGGAAGGTGGGAAAGGGGCTAAGTGATGAGCCTAGGGGATAAGCCTAGGGGGCTTAAGCCTGGGAATAATATTTTAATATTATTCCAAAAGAACATGTGCATTTTATGTTTCATTTCATCCTAAGTTTTGGAAAGGGTAAGCGTGCAAAGGGGATGCATGTTGATGGAACACATGCAGTTCCAAGGGTGACAAGTGTCAGCCCTGGTGCATGCAAATAAAACGGCCAGGAAGAGTCGTGAGAGGGGCTCACCCTCCATTCTAGTGGACGGTATGAAGGTAAACGATCGGACCTCTGCAAAAGGATACGCTAGTGCATCTCGGAAAGACAAAAATCCTGGTTTGACTTCTGAGATAGCTAGTACCACCCCTATCTGAACCGTTTGAACATGTGTTGACCCTGCATGGATTGTTTGTCACGCACCCCCGACAACCAAAGCGTGAGTCTATTCTATGCTGGTGGATTGGGGAAATAGAAGTGACCAGCCATTGTTGAACCTGTTGAGAAGCTCGTGTTTATTTTTCTATGAGTTGTTGTGACCACGTAGTGATGGACTGTGTGGGGTCTTGTTGGCCAGTGGTGCAATGCTCTCTCCAGGTGAGAGAGTACACGAAGGGAGGAGAGGACTCCTGGAAGGAACCTTATAACTGCCACAGATCTCGGATACTTCCGGTCCAGCCTGTTCCTGTAACCCAAGGCAAGGGAGATTAGTAGCCGAAGGACTTTCCAGGTGACAGAGAAGGTGTATACTCCTGGGGTGGAACAGGCATGTGGGGAATGAGGGTTTGTGGGCAGTGAGCGTGGGAGGTTCCTTGGATAGAATCCCTTCCTTGTGGTTGTGTGTTGTTTTCCCTGTAACCTCAGCCTAGCCTAGATTTCCTTGCCTTTGGGTGGATCTTAGTCCTAGCTCGAAGGTGACCCACTGCTGAGCTATTGAGCAGTGTGGTCTAAGGCTGGGAGGTTGGTGGAAGGCCTCCACTTGGTTGGTGGAAGGCCTCCACTTGGTTGGTGGATTCTACCATTGTTAAAAGATAAGTATCTTATTATGTTTTAATCATGTTTTGCATGAATCTACTGCTTATGATATCATGATTTTCGTTGTGTATATGAATTAGTATGAAATTCTATGGACTGTTAATTATGGCAGTAATTCATATGAATACTCTGTGCAGAATGTGTTTATTTGTTTACATGCATGAGATTTATAATACCTGTATGAGTTATGTGCAAAGTGGTGTTATAAGTTTTCTTTTAAGAACGATTAAACGAAGTAGCAGAAAAGGTGTGCTACAACCGAACTAATATTCTCCTATAGCTATCCCAACTTTTCTTCCAGGTCTTTTCCTCTTGACCTACCCAACTGAAGGAATGCACCATTCGTTTATTAGGGATAAAACAAGGGATGTAAGTTTCATTTATTAGGGATAACCCAAGGGATGTACCATCCATTTATGAGGGATAAATTGAGGGATGTATCATCCATTTATTAGGGTTCACCCAAGGGATGTACCATTTGTTTATTAGGGATAATCCAAGGAATGTGCCATTCATTTATCAGGGTCTCTCTGACACATGTATCTAGGAATATTTCAGCTGGGAATTCAAGGGAAATTTATTCTAGGAAAACTATCAGCAAACCAACAACAACACTTATTTTTTCAGTGCAACTCACTCATGAGTAAATCTTCTGGCATCACAATCGATCTCTTCAGTTCTCGATCTCCAATTCTCTCCCATTATGCTCCATAATTTCCCCCTCCTATGGTCACACCCACTCCCAATTCTCTTTCCATGCCCAAACGTGACTAATTTCCTGATTTTTCAAACTATTGTTACCTCTATATCAACCCATACGAAATTCCTCTCTTTTGCTTGCCTTTCTTAACTCACTGATCCGAATTATTTTCGGCACGAAATGAGAGTGGAGATATAATAAAGAAAATGCACAAAGATATCATAGATATCCAATAATATAATAGAAATGTATCATATATACAACCATAAACACATATATGCAATAATACACTATTTCTATTAATCAAAGAAATGTACAGAGATTGTAAAAATACAGAGTGAAAGACTCGCTAGAATTGTGGCAGCTTATCTCTGAGAAGAGATGTGATGGCTACTCGCATTCGCAAGAAGATGATTACAATGAGGATCTGAAGGAATTTTTTACAATAAATAGGAATACAAAAAACCCTATACATACAAAAACCTAACCTTAGGAGAGGAAGCGCTAAAATTGATGTGGGCCCCATTTGCGTAAGTTAATACATCAACTTCCCAGGGTCCTAACTTTTGCATAAAATCTCCGTTTTAGGCGTATGATAGCCCATTGGAAATGTATCATCGAGGAGATTCATTTTGGGGGATCAATGATTCCTTTGGCTATCATTGAGAATCTCTATCCCGAAAAACCTTTATTTAGGCCCTCAAAATGGCCTTGAAAGTTAAAACTGCTAAAAATAGTAAATTGCCAAAATTGCCAGACAACTGTTTTGAGCCAGTTGGAAAAGGTGGGTGGCCATAGATATCCACCTAGATCAATACTAGATCCTTAGGAAGAAATTGTATCCATTGCATTGAGTGATCGGGGGAGAGGAAAAAACGTTTGCTGAATTTGAATCTTGGTGAGTTGCTTGCCTTGTTGGAGACGTCACACTGCTCGGTTTGTGGAATTCTATCATGAGCATGTGGCTGGAAGGGTTAGACCTTTTTAAGCAGTCTATATACATGATATTCTTTTGTGAAAAAAGAATCTTTACACTTTTCTACAATCTTGTCGACCTACTTCTGTTGGATAGAAGGTGCGTGGGTCGAGGCTATAATGGTTGCAGTATCATTTTATTCACCTTTTGAATAGATTGTGAAGAAGATGAATTTTGTAGTATGAGATACTACCTTGCATCACTTTTGAGGTGGAATAGTAGTCAGAACTACCTCTGGTATTATATAGAGATGACCCCCCAAAGAAACAATGACACTACGGGGTCGAGAGTCATAAACAACATGGCACTTCCACATATATGGTTGGCCCAAGAGAACATCACAGACATCTAGTGCGGAAACATCACATAATACCTCATCCTTGAAGGGATGGATGTCATATGACAATCGACATTGCTGGTTGGCACGAAGATCTCATCCTTGGTGAAGCCACCCGATGTTGTATGGCTGCAGGTGTGGTGTTGTTGACAATCCCAACTGTTTGACAACCTCTACTAAGATGAGGTTATTATGGCTTTTTCTATCAACAATAAAATGTAGCAGGGTCCCCTTCACCCACATATGTGAATGAAAAAGGCACTCCCCCTCTTCAGGATCTGTTGGTTGTTCTGGTTGAATTTTTGCAGTCGCGATAACAGCAGTGGGGTCTGTGTCGATGATCTCTCTTTTACCAGTATTTTCAAAATCAGATTTTAAATTAGGGTTCAGCTCCTTGTCTTTGATCTTGACCACCAATGACTATTTTGAGTGACATTCATCGGTGTTGTGCCAAGGGATTTGTGGAAATCACACCATTTTCTAGTGTCCTTCTTTATCTTCCCATGACCCTTCTTTTCATGTGGCTTGGACTGGCTTTCGGGAGAATGTTTATTAGGGTCGTCTTTGTCATACTTTGGTTGTTGCGGATTTGCAAACCCAAACTCTCGTTTCTTCTGGTTCTTAAATTTCTGCTTGATTTTAACAACATATTGATAAGCAACACCGAGTGATGATATGTCCAGAAAATCCATTTCAATTTGGATGTATCTATGTAAATCCCCACGGTATTTCATAACCAAATTTCGTTCAGAGTCTTTGATACCCAGCTTGGTGCACAAGGTATGGAAGGTATTGGTGAACTCTGGAACTGCTTGGCCCCTCTCTTGTCGCAGTGTGGTCCATCTCATGTACTGGTCCTCATAGTTGCCAACAAAGTTATACTTTTCCTTTACCATGTCCACAAAAAAATCCCAAGTGGGATCGACCCCATATATTCTAGACTCCTTTATGGAAATTTTCTCCCAGTAAGTTTCCCACCAATGTTTGACATGGGGGAGAGCTTTAAGGAGTATGAAGGTGATCTTTTCCCTGCCGAAAAAATGGTGAACAAAGAAATAACGGTCTACCATATTTAACCATTTGTCGAGGGAATCCGCATCTATCTGACCTTCAAATATGGGAATATCAAAATTAACCTGTACCTTGAAAGGAGAGGTTCTTCCAAAGTGGTTGTTTGATGAATATGCGCCTGTTGCTATCGATAGGCATTGAAGGATGTGGGAAAAATTCTCCATCATTTCGTCCCTTTGTCACATGAAAGCTTGCTCAAGCAAGATATTGATAAGATCATCTGCTCCTCATTTTTATTTTCTTCCACCATTGAGGGTTTCTTGGGCATGCGAGAGTGATTGTCTTTAAGAGAGACAAGCTCGAGACCTAACTTGCTATACTCAGACCTAACGATCAAGAGTAGCCTGCTCTGATACCACTGATACATATTTTATGAGAAGAATGAAATGAATATAGATTATTAACAAGTTCTTAACACAAAATAACAGAGATACAGTAAAATTGGTTTTTTATTCAATAACAAAATAAGCTGAAAACTGTAAAATGCAGCAGAAACAAGTTTGTTGGAATGGTGGTAGCTTATCTCTGAGAAGAGATGTGATGGCTACTCACATTCACAAGAATATTATTACAATGAGGCTCTGAAGACATTTTTTACAATAAACAAGAATGGAAAAAACCCTAGACATCCAAAAACCTAACCCTAGGAGATGAAGCGCCAAAAGTCATGTGGGCCCCGTTTTGTGTAAGTTAGTACATCAACTTCTTGGGGTTGTAACTTTTGCATACAATCTCTGTTTTAGGTGTATGATATCCCATTGGAAAGGTATCATCGAGGAGATTCATTTTGGGGGATCAATCATTCCTTCATCTATCATTGAGAAGCTCGATCCCGATTTTTTTTTATTTAGGTTCTCAAAATGGCCCCGGAAGTTAAAATTGCTAAAAATAGTAAATTGCCAAAATTGCTAGAAAATTGTTTTGAGGTAGTTGGAAAAGGTGGGTGGCCACTGATGTCGACCTGGATCACTCACACTCTTTCTCAATATAATTTTAATCAACCCCGATGTGTCCAATAACTTCGGGATGTGACCACTCACACCCACCCTCTTACATGTATTCAATGATTGGCTTGGAAACCTTCAATCATAAATGGGAAGGTTCATATACAATAGAATATTTAGGAAAATGAGTTAAATCCATAAACATGGTTAATTCCCCCCTTGGACCACTCTTATCCATTATCCTAGAAACTTCCCTCTCTTGTGGATTAATTCATCCCCCATCTCTTGTCCATGTTCCCTTAGCAGCTAGCATTACATTTTATTATTAAAACGTGGAAATACAATTCACATATTACATTGCTTGGCCATAGACACATATTATATATACATAAGCATTAATCAAACTGAGGATTATAATGGGGACATTACACACAATATCAACAAGTTAATGTCAATCCAATTCTTTTGAAAAAGGTACTAGTTATATATATAATATTATATTTTAACACTATAGGAACCACTTTTATAGGAAAGTGGAGACCTAAATTCTATCAGATCTCTCATCTTGGGAACAACAAACTCAGGATTACCATTGGCTGTCATGTTTATACATAATCAAGTGCAATAACCTCTAAGAATCCAACTCCCTATGGCCATATCTTATTTTCCAATGGATGCATCCTTCTGCATAAGGAAATTTTTCATCATTTACAATTTCCACTTACTAACCATAATAGACTGAATGATCATATGGATGTTTCATTATTATAAGACCGACTGATTTTTCATTAACAAACATTTCAGGTTTCCTTTTCACTCAAGCATCTACTACTCTATGATGTTTGGATAAATATAATATTGTAGTATAATAATTCTTAAGAGATAATTCAAAAAGTATTGAGATGAGCATATACGTGAGAACTAAAATGAAGTTGAAGTGTTGTACATGTGAAAAAAAGAAGAGAAAAGAGGTGAGAAGTAGGAATAAGAAGACAATATAGGACATGATTTCATTTTAATAAGAACTGAGGTACATGTGAAAAATAAGAAGATAAAAGAGGTGAGAAGTGGGAAGGAGAAGACAATATAGGCCAAGATTTGATTTTAAGAAGAGGTGAGGCAAGGAAGTATGGAGGAGTAGATAACATGATTTTTCGAGTATGAGGGAAGATGATAAAATCACATTACAATATAAATGTTATCGATTGTAAATTCCAAATACATTTTCTACTCTGTATTAGTATGTTGTCAAAGTGATTGCATGGGGTTATCAATATGTCCAATGATAAATTTGTTTACAACTTTAATGGCATCGATGATTCATCAGAACATGAAGGAAAGAATCATTGCACAACATATGATAATTACTATAACATGTTTGAAAAAAATATTTTTCTTGGGGTGACAATTTTTCCCACAATTGTGATCACAATTATCACTACAAGGAGAACACCTTGTGATGAATGTTTTTTACGAAACTTCCCCGAACAATCTATCCCTTCTCTATTTGTAGTGGAGGATGTTAGTAGAGGTGGGAAAAGAGAGGTTTTCATGGATATTTTTACATTAGTGCACCTAAATCAGACAAACACACTAGTGCACCCACAAACATAATGACCTGGTGCTAAACTAATAAGGTGCACTGATAACCGTCATTAATTTAAAATGTTAAAATACCATTTTTGTTTTAAATAAAATGCATATCGGTGATCCATGGTAAATTAAGAGCATTGATGCTCATATGAAGGATCCACTATATTAGGTTAGAACAATTGATTATTCAATAAAAAAAATTGATTTGAAGAAACCAAAAAACCTTTCCTAGTGCATTGAAAAAGACTAACCGCCCCCATGCTTATATAATAGTTGTGCATGGAACAATAATAACAGTGTGCTTTTATCACTATAGCCTAAATTTTTTTTAACATATAACCAAAATTCCAATCGGTTCATTACTCACACTATCATGCACTAGTGCATCTTACTGTATCAATCACCGTAGGGTAAAATGAATAAATTGTATCACTGTGTTCTGCTACTACATAATGCATTGGTGAGTCTTACTTTTGGGCACACCATGATAAGGTAAAAGAAAAAAAAATATCAAAATTAATTTCATTATCACATTTCCTTATGTGATTCCAACTACTCACATAAGAACCATTGCTCACACTCCTTCTATGATTACTCCTTTTGCAATGCTCTACAATGTTTTTTACTTGGTTTGATAGCTCCGCTGGTAGATTTCATACATTTTTGAATGTTGAAAAATAGTGCACATTTTTGTTTTTATATCTATGGGGAAACTATACCTAGAGCGAGAAGAGACCAAGTAAATTGTTTGTTACCTCCTTATTTTCAATTTCATTAGATTAAAATTGAAAGTGGGGATTAAATTTGGCCTTTTTTACATTTTTTTATAAGAACTACTCATGGTCCAGTTCACAGGTTTGAATAGCCCTAGACTAGAAAGTTCATATTGTGAATTTATAGGAAGAACCACTAGTGATGCATCTCAAAAATACACATTTCGTTGTTCAAAACTACACATCATGCATTGGAATAGAAGGTGTGAATTATCAATGCTTCACATCTAAAAAGAGGCACTATGTTAGAAATAAAATCACTGGTGGATTCTGTAGAATCAATCACATTGATGCACCTCAATGCAGCGAACCACATAATAAAAACTTATCCTAGTGGTGTGTCTGGTGGGATTCCCCATCACTGGTGCCTTATAAAAAAAAATGCATCGCTAAACAAGACATACTGGTGCTCCCAATAACATGGAGAAATGACATATCCTCTATGGTTTAAATATGTGTCACATATTAGAAGAGGCATTGGGTTTGCAATGAACACTCCAAGGTATTATAGAGAATAAAATGCACCGATGCACCTCACTACACCTTACTATGCAACATATTTAAAAATTATCATAAAAATGCATCTAATGGGACACCTCATGACTGATGCATTATAAAACTAAACACACCACTAAAAATGCAAACTAGTGATCAAAGCAACATGATGCATCGAACTTACCGATATACATTAGTAGTGCATATCATTTTAGATGAGTAAATGCAAACCAATTTGTTATATGGAATGAATTGCACTAGTGAGGTGCACGGAATAAAACACACCACTTATTGAAAAATAAGCATAGTTGTGTTTCTATAGGGATGCACTACTAAAACAATCAGTGTGTGTTAATGGTGCATCTCATATTAGAAGAGACACCATCTTTGCAATAAACCAACTAGTGCATTATAAAAAACCAATTGCACTAGTGCACCAGACATAAAAAATTACCACAACAATATGTTTCATGACTAAAGTGGCACCAATGCACCAAATAACATGGAGCACTATAAAAATTGCAATACTTTTTTTCTAATAGGGTGCACCACTCATTGTGTGTATTATCTATTAAAGGTGCACTGGTTACTTTACCACAACTTTTTTCAAACAAAAATTAATTTTAGTTTTGATAAATTCAAAATGGTTATATATGTATGTGTTTTATAATTTCAATTTGTTTTTTCTATGTATATGTTCCTAAAAAGAATTGTATGTGAATCATAGATGATGTTGACGAGCATATGAGCAGTAATAGGTCCACATGTACAACTTTGTACATGAGTGGGAGGCTAGAGAGATGGAGAGAGAGAGGATACCTCTCCCTATTTCACCTCAGATTCGTGCCCTTTTAAGGAATGTTAGCATGATCATTTTTTATGAGGTTACATCCCTTAGGGGGGACTCTTGTTTTTTATAGTAGTTGATCCATCATTCAGATCATGATAGGTAGGAGTTCATGGTTTGTCCTGATCTGTGTTATCGACCCACATAGGAGGATATTTATTTTTTCATTGGGTTGTGTAGGAGGGGAGAGGCTTGACACTAGTTCCAAGATATACCACTTGGCATCATAGGAGAGAGACAGTTGGCATATGTGCAAAGATATTCCTGTCAGAACATTCTTGTTTCTATGGACTTCCAGGTTGCTAGTGATCAATTGCGGATAGATTAATTTCGTGTAGAGGAGGATACATTCTTGTCACTTATTGTCACAAAACTAACACATTTTACCTTTGATAGGAAAAAAATTAGTTTCTATTTGATATACTATGTATATATCTTAGTTCAGATATATCGAATGATTAAGTGGTCCGATATTTTATTGTGAAAATTTTGTTTTTCATTGCATCATTGTCGCTCCATTTTTAACAGGAGGTTATTTTTCTCATTTGTGTCAAAGTTATTTACTTTATTTTTTTAGAGTTTTCATTTCACTTGACCAAAAGTAACCCACTTCCCTCATAGGAATATAACTAATGTGTGTATGTGCATGTGGGGGGAGTTGTTTCTTGGGGGGGGGGGGCGCGGAAACAAGACTGGTTGTGTACTTCAGTCAATAGAGAGATTTGTGATTTTTTGGCTGGGGAGGGCAATCTTGTCCTTGATATTGCACAATACTCATGTGAAAGGATGGATAGGAGAGGATGTCTAAAGATCATATTTACTCTAGACATGCCACCAAATGATAGAGGTAAGATTATCATTATGTTTTGATAAATCTAGTTGCATTTTTTTTGTCTTAGTTAATGCACATGTAATTTATTGTAACATTTTGTTTCAATTATCTAGTTATTATTGTCTATTTTTTTGTATATATTGGCATGTAGGTTGGGGAAGAACCTCCCAAAAACTATGAGGATATGGATGAGGCATCTCAACATCCTCCATTATAGATACCCAACACTCCAAACAGGTTGGATCAGAGAGTCTGAAATGAGTTGGTGGATCACATATGCGGTCATATTTCTAGGTGGGGACATGAATTTGTACGTGTTCAAGAGATCTTACAGGTCCTGGAGTTTTCTGATATATGGGTGACCGTTCCTCATGACATGATTTCAATAATGCATCATTTTTTTGGTTCCCTCAACCTCATCTAGAGGTTGAGGGGTTGTGCTCATTCACATCATTTGGCTCATCCTCTGAGGATGATTTTATTCATCCTCCACCACATGATTCTCGACCACACGATACTCCACTATACCAATCGATTTCCCCTCCTCCACATGTGTCACTAGCTGCAATATCCATCGATCCTTGTCCATGTCTGTCACCAGGTGCACCATCCACTGATCCTACTCCTCCTCCTCCACATGATCCTAGTGGAGATATATATCAGACTCTACTTTTGTCATTTTTATCTCATATGGGTACTGATAGACCCTATACCTCTAATATCATAGGAATTAATACCTATGGATTTGGCGGTGGACATAGCTAGTAGTGGTGCTTGACATGTACTTGACATGTATATTGATTTTTGTATATTTTACTTGAGATGTATATGTGACATGTTTATTTATTTTGATGAAATGCATCTTTGAAAGGTATATTGATATGTATATTGCTCATTTATATTATGTTTTTTCATATCATGTTGATGTTGTTGTTGTTTGATTTATAAAATGTATTATGAGTATGATAATGATGAACATTATTAATGATTTTTCTATTTTTAAATTAAAATTGAGATGTATCACTAATTTAAATTTAGAGTTTCCATATAACATTTCACTTTAGTTTTATGAAATTTCTTACTTTGGATTGCAATTGAAAAAACGTGTAACCATTAATGCCACACAATGTCTTCTTCAAGGTGAATTGTTTGTATTCCAACAATACGCCATATTGATTAAATGTGTTTACAAACAAAAATACATAAATATGATGGGTAAAATTACTATGATTTGAAGAATTATATATTTTTCATATATTGTAATAATAAAGTTATCATATAATTATTCACTAACATCATGATATAATTATTCATTGGTAATAATTATAATAATGATCTTATCTTACTAATTTTTATTATTCAAAGATTACATGAAAAAGCTATAATATAATTGTTTACCCATTGATGGGGTGTCGGCATGAGAAGTCATTTATGCAACTATAATGGGATTGTTTTTCCACTTGGAAGTTCAAACCTCCAAACAAACACTTGATATATGTTTCATGTCTCATCGATGGATGGGGTATTAATGACCTTATATCTTGGAGTGTGAGAGGATTGAGAGACATATGGTTGTTGGTACAATGGATACAATAGGAAATTACTCTTCCAGACTCTAGTTATTGTGGACATAACTCTGCATTCCCCACCCTGTTAAATGGGAAGGTCCTAATTGTCAGCGGGAGGATTTTTTATGTGTGTTTGGATCCCTCAGGCTGGCACATTCACAGGATCATGTTTGATAGACTAATATATGCCTTCAAAGGTGTCATTGGTACCTTTTCTAGCCTCATGTTGAGAATCCGAGAGAGAGGAATATCATGTCAGGGTGATAACTCTCAAAGGATGATGGATAGGAAGAGTGTAGAAGTAGTGGTTTCATCACGTTTCCCAGAATGAGTGACATAATATTAAACATTCCATAATGCAGATGAGCAAAGGGATTTGAACATGTAGAAGGTTGCAATGACTTAGGTATGTAGAGTCCACTGGTACCAAGTGGACTACGAAGCCATGGGTAACAGACGTTGTCTTACCCCTTTTCTATTGGAAATTATCCTAGTTCACAATGTTTCACTTGTTGGATCAATTGAGTCACAAGATGCATTCTCTCCCTCAAGCTCCTCTCCTATCTGTTTGGAAGAATTTCATAGTGCATACTCTAGTCCATGCCATTCTTTCTTAAGGGAATATCTTATGCATATTGTCTTCAAAGTTTGCAACGAGGTGGTGGATTTGAAATTTAGTATGGAATTGTTGAACCAACGCATCTCCTAGATAGTGGCTTTGCATGCCAACATGGATCTCCAGTCTTTGGCTTTAGAACTGTCCTCCCAGGTGGTACTATTTTGGTTTTAGTTTTACTATTTTGGCTCTTAGTAGGGTAAATATTTTGATGGAAAAGTTGCTCGTAGTGAATATATCCCCCCTACTCAACTGTTGATTTATTTTTGACCCTTCGATGCAGTTTTGGTTTACTTTCACGGAAACATAGGCATCAAGAGACTATATGTTTTTTATGTGAAGTTTCATAGCAAGTAATATAGTCTATTTTGCTAAAATCACCATTATTATATTTAAATTATTTTTAATTTGTCCAAATACTTTATTAATTTATATTGTTCAACTATTATAATATATTAAATTTATTTAATTAAATTTAAATTATTAAATATAAAGAATAATAATAAATTTTGATTTATACACTTTCCATGAAACATTTTATAATTATTTACTCCATTACAAACTTAATAAATACTATATTAAACAAGTAAGTACTAGTTGAGTTTTCTATTTAAAAAAAAATGTTTAGTATTGTGTTTAGTTCATTTTGTGTTAAAATGTATTCAAATATCCTATTTGGTTAATCAAACCAAAAAATTAAGTTGAATAATTACTCTCATGAAATGTTATTTTTTCATTTATCTTAATGATAAAGTTATAATAATTGTTTATTCAATTTATAATAGTTATACTTAATAATTTTATTATTTAAATATTATAATTAATAAAATTTAAATTATTAAATATGGAAACCAAATTAACAGTATTAATAATGAATTTTATTATGTACAGTTTTCTTTAATTGTTTTTATGCTTTTAACAATATAATGAATTTTATTATGTACATTTTTTTTAAATGTTTTTTTTTTTCTCTATCACAAATTTTATGAATTAAAAAAAATATAAATATTAAATTTTATGAATCTTAATAAGAAAAAAATACAAATATTAAATCTGATTAATAAAATAATAATTTTTAATTTTCATAATATTTAATTTAGTAAATAACTTTTATTTAACATTAAAAAACTTTATAAATTTTTTAATGTAAAATAACTACAAGTGAAAATTATTTGGCCAACAAGTAATGACAGTATACTCTCCCTGTACGCACATATAATAAATAACCCTTTCCCATGGTACGAGCAGAAATGATAGAGTATTTAAGAACCATTTCTCATAAAATTCAGTTATAACAATATTAAATTATTTTACATATATTAATTTTTTTTGGTCATATAATTTTATATTTCAAAATAAAATTATATATAAATTTTATATATATATATATATATATATATATATATATATATATATATATATATATATTTCCATTTTTCTCAAACTTGTCCATTGTTTGTCATACTCATGTTTACAAATACAAATTTTGCTAACATTTAATCACATTCACATCTATACTTTGAACGAAAATGGAACACTTATTTACACCGACTTCCTAATTTTTTCAAATCACATAATGAGATTTTACCAAATCAGTTATGGAGATAAAGGAGATAGGAAAGGTCCTCACCGAGTTGACATTCATAAAATAAATAAAAGCTCTTCTTCAAGTGTGAGAGCCACCACCATTTCCTATCTCATTCAAAATAATCCTATGCTATTAAAAAACAGCTCAAATTCACTATATAATCACTATACTTCTCATTCCTTTTCCAACAAAGTGAATCGTCTTCCTCCTGCTGCAATTTGATAAAATTTTAATACAATTTTCTAATATAAACTTCCCATTCCACTTCTCTTCCCTCCTCGAGCTCTAGAAACTATGTCGAATGCCAATCACTTCGCCCAATAAAATCGTAGCCCCCGACTCTTGCATCCCATAAGGAGAATACACCTCGGTCATGGAAGACAAATACCAACTCTTCATAAAGTTTGAACCAAATAGCCAAATTCACCCAAGGATCTTCAACTATCCTAATGCTTTTTTCATTTCACAGATTTTAAACTATCTAATTTCCAATCAGAGGAAAAGCATCAATCATTTCTTTCCAACATATCGAACTAGTATTCATTATAATAATAATAATAATAATAATCTATTTTTAAGGTTACGGCCAAGCCAACACATCAAATTGTTGTATGAGACCTCCTTATTTGTGGGACAAGGGACCCCCCTCCGTCCAATGATTTGATTGGTAAAGTCTATGAAGGTATACATACCCTACCCCCCTCTAGATTTTGAACCTGTGACCTCTTAAGAGGAAACACATGCTCTTAACCATTAGGCCCACTCAAATGACTTTCTTGGTGTTCTGAACCACTCAACAAATGTCTTTCCCGATCAATACTTAGATATCAACAATCTATCCCATAAAAGGTCATGTTGTGTGTAATCCTCCATAATCTCTTTGCAGCTAAATACCTGCAAACCTAGAAAATGTTTTTTATTCCCAACCACCCAACTCCTTTGGCATTACTAGTCTCGACCACTTTACCAAAGTGATTCCTTCTGCATCATTTCACCCCAACTGGTCTGTGGCTTCATCCTGAATTTCACATACTAGCTTTTTTGACTTGACCATATTGATTTGCATTCATGTTGCTACACAAAATAAATCAAGAATAATTTTGAGAGCTTGCAATTATGGAACTATCCTTGCACCAAAGAGAATCACATCATCAATGAAAAGCAGATAAGAAAGAATTTCCATAGAGGTTATTTTTAGGCCTTTTTGGAGACCGCTCCTTTCACTGTTTTTATTAACATGTTCAGCCCTTTAGGAACAATGAGAATAAGGAAGGGTGACAAAGAGAACCTCTGGTGAAAACCTATAGAAGGGTGAAAAAGTGAGGATGGGGAACCATTTATGGGAACAATAAAGGAGAAATATTTAATACACCCCATAATCTAGTTGATCGTATTCAAATTCATCTCCATTTGGATCAACACTAGCTTGATAAATGTCTTGTTGACTTTGTCATGTGATTTTGAGAGATCTAACTTCATGAAAATGGAGGGAATTTTTGGTGTTTTGATGGAATGAATAGCTTCCTGAGCTATCACGGCCGTGTCATGGATTTGATTCTTATAGAGAAAACCATACTATTCCTTAGAGACAATATCACTTAAGATTGGTTTGAGGCACTTGGCAATGATCTTGGCTATAAGCTTGTATATCAAATTACAACAAGAAATAGGTCTAAAGTCGTCAAAAGAGAAAATATCTTTGCTATTTGGGATTAATTCAAGAAAAGTTGAATTAACAGATCACCACGTTTTTCTTGATATTTGGGATTCTATGGCCACTCTTAAGAGATAATTTTTTAACAAGTTATATAAGCCTATGTAAAACTCAACTAAAAGGCCATCGGGACCTGGGCTCTTAAAATTTTGAAAGGATGTCAAGGTAGAAAGGATTTCCCCTTCAGTAATCTTTACTTGGAGAGAGTCATTCATTTAATTGGGGATCCAACGACTTCCTTAAAGAGGTTGGAGAACTTTTTTCCCCTGCTTTGGCTATATCTTTGAAATAGGAAGCCATCTGACCATTCTTATCCTTTATTTCCAATATAGTGTTAGCTATCTTTCGGTAGCTAGAAAACTTGTGGAAAAAAGTTGTGTTACTGTCACCCTCCCTTGTCCAAATCACCACATTCTTTAAGTGTCATTTATATTCCTCAAAAGCCAACAAATCTTTCTTCTTTTTCGATAACTCACATAGATCTATTTCATCCTCCCTCGAAAGAGAGAGTGCATTAGGGAAATTTTGAGGTGTAAAAAGACACTCCTAAGAGATATAATAAAATATTATGATTTTTTCATTTTGTGGGGGAAGTATATTTACAACTCACCTTTTGCACTAGAGTCCATATAATTATAGTAAAAAACCATGCCACTAGAAATGAAGTGAACTTTTCAAAAAAAATCATTATAATAAGTAATGTATGTGTCATTTGTTCTTAAATAACTTAAAATAAGATATAAACATAAATTCATAAAGTATTAATTATATAATATATTATTATTTAAAATATAAATCCATATAGTAATACATAATTAAAATATTATATAAAAAATAAATACATAATATATTTAAAATATATATAGTAATTTTTTTAAAAATATATAATAAAAATTAATTATATTTAAAATTTAAAAAAATATATGATACAAAACACATTTATGATATAATATTATATCATATATTATATAGAATATATCATGTGTCTATATATATATATAATATAATATGTAACCCCAACCAAAACATAGTAGACCAATGCACATTTCTAGTAAAAGATATATTTTTATATAATTTTTTTTAATTTTAAATATAAATTGTTTAATGTATAAATGGACATGGATACTTTATTCAAAAGCAAAGTATTTTGAGTACTTTTCTTAAAACATTACATAGTTAACTATGGTTTTCATCAACCATTTATAATGTGACAACTCGTTATTTTTAACTCAAACAATGCCAACTAATCCCCAGGGGATGTTGTCATCTTTTGAATTGTGATTGACTTTTATAACATAGATTTTGGTGGTAAATTTTTTATTTTGAGGCCCTTTTTTAACTCAAAATTCTCATAATGCTTACCAATCGATCAATAACATTCCTACCTTTTATTTCACTTCCTAGAGGAGATAGAGAGATTTCAAATTGAAAGATTTGCCCCAAGATGGATTAGCTTTTTAATTTTTGATAAGATTTTTGGAAAATTTATGGATACATGAGCATCCCACTCCTTCAATAAGAGGAATCCATGTAGATGTTACAAGTCTTTTATAATCCTTCTCCATAAGCCAAGCATGGTCAAATTTCATCAGGGAAGGTGACCTAGATCCTTTTTTCTCTGTCTCTAGTAAAATGGGAACATGGATAGAAATTCCCCCTACCATTAACCTTGACCTTAATTTCCATGTGTTTTCAATCATGTCCTTAGAAAGAAGAAATATATCAAGTCTTTGGTGACCATATATTTCCCTTTTCTACCATTCTAGGTTTGGGTCAATTTAGGGGGTTCAAAATTAGTCAAGTGATTATTTTCTATCCAATGAGAGAAACATTTTTCCTAAGGATATTGATGAGGGTGACCTCCCAAAACCTCCCTTATCGAGAGGTAAACGTTGGGGCCCCCTATTAAGATCATCTTATGTCTGACTCTCCCACCATATCAAAGTTGTGTTGCATAAGAAAATGGTATCCAACTGTATCCTTGAAGTATCTTTTAAGATTTTTTGTACCGTACAATAGACTTCAATCTGTTTGACCCAATTATTCAACTTCTTTGCATTCAAATCTCTATCATAAGTAAGAAAATCAGACATTGCATCTAGCTTTAATAAAGGAAAATCATGAGAATGAGATGAATTCTTAGAATTGTTTTTCCTCTTATGATAATAATATTCACCTTCATCGAAAGCAGATGATGATGATGATGATGATGAGGGTGAAGGAGGATCTGGAGGATCTTCACATTCTCCTTCTTCTTTAATTCCTTCAATTTTTGCTGATGTACTTTCTCCCTTGGATTTATTTTGATCCTCGTACCTCTCTTCCACCATGGCCTTCATTAAATTAAATGCATCGAAGAAATCATCTTCAGAGCAATAAGGATGTGGCCTTCTTGGTGAAGCCATATTTCCTCTTCGAGTGAAGATCCTTGAACCAATTTTAGGATTATAACTTGCAAGATTTCCTTCACCTTGCTTAGATTTCAACCTCATAAGCACTCACTTGAAAGTAAATGCCAGAACTAGCTTTGATACCACATGATATGAAAATATCAAATGAGTATTGATACCAATTTGATTTGAAATATCAACAAAACTCTGATACCAATTCATCCAGAAAATACTTAGATGTAAATTAGTTCATAATCAGACACTAAACTTCCAACAAGATTCAGAAAATGAAGATCAACTTGACTATTTCAAATAACATATGAAAAACCTTATGTAATGTTTCCCTAAATTTACAACTAAAAAAAAGTTGTCCTTAGGGTCATTAGACTTAATTAACGCGTCCAATACATGTCAAACATTTCTTGCTACATTATAAGGTGATTCAATAATTGTTTCTTTCCACCATTTACACTTACTAAATCCTTTATCAAAGGTAAATGAAGGACTTTATCTAAACTTAATCTCAAAGGATATGGATATATTTTTATATATAAACAAAACTATTTGTAAATATACATATACTCTCACCATAGACTATGCTTCTAATCACGCCATGTAAAGTCATACTATGGGAAAAACCATCAATGTATAAACGACCCTAGTTCTGAAGTGATATATCAATTCCCTTGATTGTAGGTGACAAACACTTACTGAATGAATAATAAAAAAAAACACAACAACCAGTACGCGAACGTATTAGGGCTTGGAAAGGCTGTAAATAAATGGTCGGTTATATGTTGTTTGTTCCTTCTTAACTGCCATTCCCATCAGGACTAACCCTGGCATAAGGTTTAACAGATCCAATGTAAAGAATTGGACTCCAACTAAACTAGGAGAAAATACAAAACTATGGCTCAAACTATCTGTCAGTTACGATTCTCCATGGTTTGATGGGAGATTGTCATAGATACAACCGTAATTGTGTAAATGAACTCTGCCAAAGGCATTTAAGTCGTTCTGTATTACACCTCCTTGGGACCATTGATTGTTTAATGTACCCATTGAAATTTTTCCACCTTGCCCTAATCACAGTGCTTAGGTACTGCTCATCATTAATCTCCATTGGACTAGTAGACGTAAGGTTATATTTTCCTAAGTCTATTGTTTCATCCTTGATGTTGGCTCTGTGTATTTTGCAAATGCATTCAAAGTTATCCTAGATACCATTCTTTTTCAATGGTATTTCCAACGCCAGGGATGTTTTCTAGCTATGGTGGAAAATGTTTTGGCGGATCCCAACCGTTGGATACCGCATTACACGAGGTAAGGACTTTTGGTTAATTGCATTTGAAAGTTTCTATGTTATGAAAATACTAGGTATATTAGTCTCTTCGAAACTCTTAATAGCATGACCGACTTGTCTATCATTGACTAGTATAGAGGGTAGTTCTTTGTTTGATCCCTTCGGGATCATGTCACTTTAGCATAACTACTTTTGTTTCCTGGTATTAACCGTATAACTTGTGAGCTTTATTCTGGGGTTTTCTACCCTAGCGAATAGCTGGATTTTCGACTGTGTAGAAGGGAATTTACCTTATGTTATTCATAGCTTTGAGTTTTCCTTTTAGTTACATTTATGCAAAATCGTATAACTCTGTATTTGATTAATGAAATCTTCGATCTATCCTAATTTTCATTTATGACTCTTGAAACCTTACCCTTAGGAATCGTAACCACCCTACTATCTTAGCACGTCAGTATCATTTTGTCTTTTACTATGCTTTACGTATCCAAATGATTTGTACAGTGAACAATATTAAGGGTTTGTGATACAAATATTTGTTACACAGTTAGTCTCATGAGCCCTAAATTCCTGGTATGACCATTTTCATTCATCCCTTCCAGGATTTGTGAATAATACCCTTTAATCTACAGTTTTACTCCCCTAAATATATTATGTTGTTGTATCGGTAAGAACACCATATATATATCTCATGCTTTTGTTTTGTTTCCACAAGGCCTAATTAAAAACAAGACTGAACTCATAGAATGAACCTATGGTCAACTATACATACTTCATTATACCATTGGTTGTTGTATGAATGTTTTTCTTCCTGACAGTTTATTAAGAGTTTGGTTCCCAACACTAAATATGGGCCCCTTTTTACTGTGAGGGTACCCATCAAGCGACCCTTGGCCCTTCCACCCCCTTCAGGTTCATGAATGGTGTTTCAAGAATGCACAGAGGAAAGGCGACCTGTACCATAGGCCTGAGTTAAGTACTATCCGACACTTTCCTGTATTTTTCTTTTGTTAATTAATTTATCTCAGTAATTAAATTCTATGTCCTAGATATGAATTTCTATTATTCTTTGGTAAATTACTAATGGAAATTTCCTTGATTTCTTTTAGGATTGGTACATCTGAAAGCTTTAGATTTTGGGCATTTCCCGCACAAAATTTATTCAAGTTCCTTTTACAGTAACTCTTAGAGCTTATCTTTCCAGGCTCTAAAATTGAAGATCACGGTTTCATCCTAGATTTATCGTTATTATGTAAAGTTCTGTCCTGATTTCCTGTACTGGTTGGTTAATGAGTAATTCCCATTTTTATGTCAATATTTCACTATTGGAAGAAAAACGTAGTACTTGTGTAAGGTTGGACACACCTTTGACTTCTAGTCTGATTGGGATATGTAATAATTTTCTTTTAATATTGAGTCACATGATTCCTCTCCCGCATGCTCGAAATGATACAATGATTATTAATGATTTGTTTCAGTGTTATCATTACACTGGTCTTCTTCTTATACCTAAATTGTTCAAAAGTGAAATATATATTATTATGAAAAGGAAGACTCATGTTGTGATTATCACGGCGTCTGGCTGAGCATGTTTTCAATTAGGCCATCGGAACTCGATTGCATATGCAATAGGTTTTCTAGATGGATTTGAAATCCTT
>ML779083.1:610864-623413 GCA_009831015.1 Picea engelmannii | reverse complement strand
CACACACACACATATATATATATATATATATATATATATATATATATATATGAAATATAATCCTAACTTCGATACTTACTTCCAGAATTATCTTTACCCAATAAGTACAATGAAACTATAAGGATTATATTATCTAGTATTTCATTCCAATAGTATAAATTAATAGAACAATCTGTCCAGAATTAAAGGGATGGCCAATAAAGATATGATTGTTCGTATATGTATGAAATTAATTCCCAGATTTATTTTCAAGTTGTTGTAGCGGTTACACAGTCTGGAGTTCATTATAAAACTGGATATCTAGTTGTATAGGAATCACATATCTGGTAGGAAATTCTAGCACAGTAGTTGAAATGACGCTCTATCTAGCACATATATCTCTTCTAACCTTTCCTTGTTTAAATTCATTCCCAACCAAGATGTACAATTTTTTTTTACTCAAAGTCTCTGTAGAGAGTTATCCTACAATTAACTCATTCCAATAGAATTTAATTTCAAGAAGCGCAATCCATCCAGATTTAACAGATGCATACTACCAATCAAGAATTTACATGACATTTAACCAAATAAGGAATAGGTAAACATATCTGAATGATTGTCGAACACCAAATGGAACAACCAAGTTTCTCCCAACCTTAGAACAATGAAGCCAAATTATTTGTCCCGTTCACTCCCTAGCCTGACCATGAATCCATGAGGGAGAACTCAGACTCCTCCTCAACAATAGTCATTCAGTTTCAACAGCTTCTCCTTGCCTCACACTCAGAAAACAATGTTCATAACAGAAAGAGATAATTTCTTTTTCCCCAACATACTAGGTAGCGTCCTGCCTCCTCCCATATGCTATATATGCAAAATCATTTGTACCTAAGTATTTTTCCCCTTTGGGAATTTTTGCAACTTTCCAAATCCCTGATTTCCAGGGGTTTCCAATGTCTAAATTCCTGATTTTCCACTTGTAACAATCAACCCTGAAGTAGTTCCAACATGTTCCCCACTCATGGAGTCATGGTCAGTTGATTTTAACCTGACTGTTCCATTTGTCCATCATCAATAAATATAAAATATTTTGTTTCATACAAGTGTCATAGTCAATTAGTGAGTTGGGTCAAATCAGATCTCTTCCCAACAGTCATAATCATCAAATTAACTAAATTTGAAATTCAGAATTGCCATCAATGGAAAAAATATTCCAATTTTGAATTTAGCAAAAACGAAAATAATTTCCTACGAAATTTTAGACTTAAAAATAATTTGTTTTGGGGGTTGTTACATCCTTTCCCCCTTCAATAAAAAATTGTCCTCAATGTTCGTTCCTTTCTTGGAATAGGATTGGATGAGATTTTTGCAAATCTCCCTCCAACTCCCAAGTGGCCTCCTCAGGGCTAAAGTGCTTCCATTTCACTTTTACCTGGGCGACGACTCTATTCCGAAGTCTTATTTCGCTCATATCTAGAATGCACAGAGGTTCCGCTTGGAGCTTGCCTTCTGGGTCCACCTGCACCAAGCTCTAATCGATCATATGATTAGGATCATGAACATAATTTTTTAACAAAGAAACATGAAATACATTATGAATTTTTAGATTGGCAGGAAGTCCAAGTTGGTATGCTACGAGTCCAATTCGAGCTAAAATATTGAAAGGGCCACAAAACCTCAGTGCCAACTTGGCATAGTTCCCTAGATTTAGTGAAATTTTTCGAGCTTTGACTTTTAAATAAACGTGGTCTACCACTTAAAATTCTAGGTGTCTTCTTTTTTGGTCCGCGTAACTTTAATGTCTATCATGCACCTCTTTTAAGTTTTGTTGTACTTTTCTTACCGTGCTCTCCATTTCCTGGAGAATCTCTAGTCCTACCATGAGTTCGTCAATTGGGTTATCCCATCTAATCAGATTTGTACACTTTCTATCATACAGTACTTTGAAAGGGATCATCTTAGCCAAAGTTTGGTACCCATTGTTGTATGAGAATTCTACCAAGTGCAGGTAGTATTCCCACTTACTTGGTTTTGTTATTACGTACATGCGGATCATATATTCTACGATTTGGTTTGTTCATACAGTCTACCCATCCATTTGTGGATGGTAACTCATGCTGAAATTCAAGTTAGTATTTAAACCTGCAAACAATTCTTTTCAAAAAGTAGTTGTAAACTTCACGTCTCTATCCGAAAACACCATTTTAGGAATACCATGTAGTCTAAAAATTTATTTCATGAATATTTCAATGATGTTAATGGATTTAAAAGTAGACTTTACAGGAATAAAGTGTGTAGACTTACTAAGTTTATCGATTACCACCATACTTGAATCATTGTGTTTTTGAGTTCTAGGAAAACCTATAATAAAGTCCAGTGATATAGTCTCCCATTTCCATTCTGGAACATGTAAGGGCTGCAACAGGTCGGCTGGATGCTGGTGTTCATATTTTACTTGTTGGCAATATTGACACTTAGCTAAGTATTATGTTGTTTTTCCCTTCATATTAGGCCAATAAAATAACTTTCTTAGTGTTGTTATCGTTTTTTGATACCCTGGATGACCAGAATAAGGTTTCTTGTGAGCTTCATACAAAACTGTTAACTTTAACTCTACCGAATCTGGTATATATATTTTGTTTTTAAATCGTAGTAGACCGTTTCTTTCCAAACTCATATATGTTTTGTCTAAATTTTCTGTAGTGTTCTGTAATTCTGCCACTGTTTTAGTGTAATTTTTTTTGTTATTACCTGCACCCTTTATCCTTATCTCAAGATCGTTTTATTCTCTTCTAATGTTTATTTCAAACAATCCATGAAATCTTATGCTTAAAGCATCAACCACTTTGTTTTCCTTACCCTTGATATGTCTTACCTCAAAGTCAAATTTGCTCAAGAAGGCTAGCCATCTTGCTTGCCTTGCATTAAGGTCCGACTAACTAAACAAAAATTTCACACCGCTGTTGTCCTTCAATAACAGAATTTTTCTGCCCATTATGTAGTGACACCACATCTTTAAGGCATGTATTACAAATGCCAACTCTAAGTCATGAGTGACGTAGTTTTATTCGTGTTCCTTTAGTTTTCAGGACTCATAACAAATAACGTGCCCTTCTTGAGTTAGGACACCACCTAGTCCTTCTTTACTCACATCTACATAGACAGTGAAGTCTTTTTCTGGATATGCTACCTTTATAATGGGTGTGTTCATTAACAATTCCTTTAACTTATTAAAATTGTCTTGACATTTATGTGACCAGTTAAACTCGGTTCCCTTCTTTTGTAATGATGTGATAGGGTATGCAATTTTGGAAAATCCCTCTATAAATCTGCGGTAGTATCCGGTGATCCCCATGAATGAACGGATGTCCACTACGTCCTTAAGGATTGACCAATCCATGATGGATATTATTTTATCAGGGTCGACTGCAATGCCTTATGCATATATTACATGCCCTAGGTACTGTATTTCCTTTTGATGAAAGTCACACTTATCAAATTTAGCATACAATTTGTGCTCCCTTAAATTTTGCAGGACTATCCTTAAGTGTTCTTCGTGTTCCTCTTCTATTTTAGAATATACTAGAATATCGTCAATAAATACCAACACAAACTTGTCCAAGTACTGACTGAAAATACTGTTCATTAAACACATAAACGTGGTTGGCACATTAGTGAGTCCAAATGGTATAACAACGGATTCGTAATGTCGATATCTCATTCAAAATGTTGTTTTACGTATTTCCTCATCTTTAATCATGACCTGGTGATAACCAGATCATAAATCCAATTTCGAGAAAATATTTTCCCCACCTACTTGGTCGAATAGATCATTTATCATAGGTAAGGAGTACTTGTTCTTAATAGTCATTTTGTTTAATTTTCTATAATCAAAGCATAATCTCAGAGTTCTATATTTCTTTTTCACAAAGAGCACCGGTGCTCCCCATGGTGAAACACTCGGTTTGATATATTCTTTGTCCAATAATTCCTGCAGTTGAATTTTTAGTTCAATTAATTTTGGCAAACACATTCAGTAAGGTGCTTTAGATATAGGGGCTGAACCAAGTAGTAGGTCGGTATAAAAGTCTATCTCCCTCCTTGGGGGTAGTTCAGGTATCTCATCAACAAACACATCTCTGAAATCATGCAACACGACAAAATCCTCCAAGCTGGGTTTATTTTCTTTTTCTAACAGGTTTGTTACTTGGATGGCATAAACTTGACAACCCTTTCTCATGCATTTCTTGAATGGCATTGCTGAAATATGTCTAATTGGTTTTTGTAAACCTTGAACTGTCATAGCAGTTTCATTTTTGTTTTTATACTTGAGTGTTTTTTCATAACAATCTAACACTGCTTTATGTATTTCTAACCATTCCATTCTGATAATTATGTCATAAGACCCTAACAGTAGAATGTTCAGATTTGTCTTTATGTTTTGACCACCTAAACTGAACTCATAATCAGAAATAAAATCGACTACCTTTCTTTTTGTTCATGTTGCTAGTTGTACCAACCAAGATTTTGCATGTCTTGTTTTCTTAAGTTTATTTGAATCCACTATACGAGGAGTGATATAATTCAACGTAGCTATAGGATCAATTAAAACAAAAATACGAGTATTGTTAATTTTACCTTCAATTTCCACCACAAAGGATTGGTGGTCATCTTGTCGGCCATGAACGATCACATTTATCTGATGTAAGCTTCTTCCCACATCTCCCACGTAGAGGCTTCATGTAGGTTGTGAACCGTAGTTCTAGTTGTTGAATTCAAACATGGAGAATTCCTCCTTAAGTGAGGTTCTTCACATTCCAAACATTTTAACGATTCATGGGGGCTGTCCCCAAACTTCTTTGTTCTCAGATTTATTATTTTACCACCTACTTGGGTGTTCTAATTTTTGGAGTGAAAATATCTTCTACGAAAACTCTTTGTTGTGTTCTAAAAAGGAGCTCGTTGATATCCCTTTTTCCGCTGGTTCATTCAGTCTTATTTCTTATCTTTCCAAGCCTTAGGAAATTCTAACCATTGTTTGTATTGGTCATAACACATTCGGGCTTTCCTAAAAACTTCATTCAAGGACTTGGGATTATCAAATTTGATTCTATATATATAGGACTGTGGTAAACAACTTAGGAACCGGTGGATGTTCACTTTATCCTCCCGGATATAAGGCACGAACCTTAGTAATTCCAGGAATTTATTTATTAGATCATCCATAGCCATTTGACCGAGTCACGACTCATAAAATTCTTTGGTTTTTCTTTCATAGTAACTTTCATATATGTATTGTTTCTTAAAGTATTTCTTAAAATCCGACCATTCCATTTTTTTTTATTTTAGACCCTTGTCCAACTTCAAGTCTTGCCACCCTATGCTAGCCTTCCCTTTCAGATTATAGATGGCCATTCTGACCTTCATATTGTTGGATTAGTTGTATATATGGAAATACTTCTTGATGTCTAATAACCATGCTTCATCTTCCTCTCCTTTTCTATATTCCCCGTCAAAGGTCGAGGGTTTGATTTTCTTAAACTCTCCCTCAAGGTGATCTACATGTTTCCCTTTTTTGCCTGCTTTTGTTTTATCTTCAGTTGAATGTGTACCTTCAGATGAGTTGTCCCCTTTTTCTTCTTCAGGACCAAAATTCTTGGAGGCCCTTTTACTGGCCTATTCTTCTTGATTGTCGTCCTTCGGGATTTTCTTTGTCACTATACTTCGCAACAAGACTTCATTTATTTCCTGTTGTTCCTGTTGTGACTTTTTCAGTTTCTCATTGTCTGCTTTGAAAACTTGCAGCTCAATAATGAGATTTCTCATCATTTCTAGAACTTCGGTAGGTGATATTTAGGAGGCCTTTGTTCAGGATTCTCCTTGAGTCTGATTTCTACTTCATCCTAGGTGCCATGATTAAAACAGAACAAAAAAGGAGTTTTTTTTCTGTACAATAATGGTTTGTTAGTTTTACATAGACATAAATATGTGCTAAGTAAATGTGTTGGCCCTTTTCAAGGTCCAAGTGTTATAACCTTTGCTCTGATACCATATGTAATGTTTCCCTAATTTTACAACTAAAAACAAAATTGTCCTTAGGGACATTAGACTTAATTAATGCGTCTAATACATGTCAGACATTTCTTGCTACATTATAAGGTGATTCAATACTTCTTTCTTTCCACCATTTACACTTACCAAATCCTTTATCAAAGGTAAATGAAGGAATTTGTGCAAACTTAATCTCAAAGGATATGGATATATTTTTATATATAAACAAAATTGTTTGTAAATATACATATACTCTCACCATAGACTATGCTTCTTGTAATGTCCATTTCCAAATAGGAGCTCCAGAGAGGAGGCTTAATGGTATAAACCGTCCCATTAGACTATATCCCCAAAGAGGGGTAAATAGGGTTACTAGAGGTCACTCCAGTCACAGGTGTTATATTTAGAAAGTGACATTGAGCTAAAAAGGGTTAAAAGCGCTTTTAAGTCATTATGAGCTAAAAATAGAAGTCAACAGTGAATTAGGGTTTTAGCAGTGATTTAGGGTTTTGGAAGTCAACAGTGAATTAGGGTTTCAACATGATTTAGGGTTTTGGAAAGATATAAAGGAAGGGTCAATGACCTAATTCATGATTATGCAGATTATGAATTGCCATTGAGGAGAAGAGGCACATCTCAGGAGAGATAGTTTAGTGTATTCCATGAGGAAGACACCAGTTGGTTGATTTCGGTGTTGAAAGACACACCCTAGTCACCAGGAAGATCATCCAGTTCTTCCATCATTCTTCATTGATTCCGCAGCTCTCCCATATTTCGGGTATTATCTTTTAGTTACTTATTTGTATTCCAGCGAAGATCCTTTTGTCTTTTGATTTAGTCGAGTGTTGTTATTTTATTCAGCCGCAGTTGCTTATTTGTATTCTGGATAATATCCTTTGTCTGTTGATCTAGTCGAGTATTGTCATTTTATTCAGCCGCATTCGGCCATTTGGTAATCCATAGAGATATCATAATACAAAATTTGCAGTCCTTTATCGTGTTTATTGTTTGTATGATCATTTATATGTTGTAAACCTTTGATCCTACACACATATTAGTAGTGTTTCCTAGACTAGCCAAGTTAGGGACATTGTAGTGGTATCATAGATTTAGTCCTTCCAGCCTGTGACTAAAGACAATGAGTGTAGTAGAAGACCCAAAGGTCCATGAACACGTAGGTGACGAATACGTCACTTACAATAGGCATCAGGAAAGAATGCATAGGCCTCATTTCCCCCCTTTTTCTCCTAGCTCAAAGGGAGAGGAAGAGGCACACAAAGAAGCAGAGAGAAGGGCAGAGTGTGAGGCTGAGCGCAAGGCAGAGAGGATGTTAGGAGACAGATATGAGTGACCAGAGGGCAGTGGCAAGGCCCCTGTAGATCCAGAGGCAACTTTCATGAAAGTTATCAATGATATGTTAGCTAGTCAACAGACCATGTTTCAGTCCTTGGCATAGGTGGTTGATAGATTGGCTAGAGTGGGCACCCCTGATACACAAGTCCTACATGAAACACAGGGGAACTTGAAAGCAGGTAGTAGACCCCAGTCACCCTCTCGCACATACACCTCTACGAGTAGGATTCCCAGACCCTTGTTTCCCAATTTCCAGAGGACACCCCCATTAGTAGCACTGCCACCGATAGCACATAGGCCACCCACTCATGCCGACGACATTGTAGATTATAGGAGGGAGTATGCAACATTTAGTCGTGACTTCCATCAAGACATGACCTTAGTTGAGTGTTGTGGACTCAGACTCGGGAACCTCCCCAGAGAGCCACAAAGAGGAGGACCACAACAAGAACAGGGGCATAACCTCAATTTCATCCAAAAATTTGGGAAACTCATCATCCCTTCTTTCGACGGATTGTCCAAATACACCACCAGAGCTTGGGTACAGAAGCTAGACATGTATTACAAGCTCAACCAGATGACTGAGATAGAGGCAACCAATTTCGTGACCTTACACTTGGAGGGTGAGGCATAGGAGTGGTGGTATCATGGACTGGTGACATTGGGTCACTTTCACATCACCTTCTATAGGTATTTTATAGATAGGCTCATGGATAGGTTTGACAGGAAGGATCCTAATATACACTTCAGGGATCTAGCCCAGTTGAGACAAACTAACACATCAGAGGCATTCATCACAGAGTTTCAGCGGGTAGCCATGGCAGTGACAGATATATCAGAGCCCAGGATGATCATGCTATTCAAAGAAGGACTCATAGAGACTTTGAGAGGATGGGTGAAGGCATACAGGCCTCCCACTTTGCAAGATGCCATCCTTCACACTCGAGATATGGAAGACTCAGTTCCAAAGACTAAAAATTTCTCCAAACCATTTATGCTCCAGAGGGATCAAGATAGGAAGCCGTTCCAGAGAGAATGGAAGGGCAAGGATAAGTTGGATGATGAGACTAGGAGAGAGATTATGAGGAAGAATCTTTGCTTCAGCTGCAGATATCCTTGGGTCCCAGGCCACAGGTGCATGGGCAAGGGAAAGATTCATTATATTGAGGTAGCAGTGGACAACGTGGATAGTGAGGAGGAGAAGAAGGACAATGGATCCACTAGTTCAGAGGAGGAGTCAACACCAATAGAGGATTATCCTCCCCGTAGACCACTGACACTGGCCAGAGCCCATCCTCCAATAGTCCCACAACTACCAAAATAGGCTAATAGGAGGAAACCAGCAAAGGGAGGTGTCATAGCGACCCTTTCTGGTGTTTAGGAATTTGACTTTGACATAGAGTATGTCAAAGGGAAGAAGAAAATTGTGGCCAATGCACTATCGAGGAGGCATGTAGCATGTTCTTTCATGGAGATTTTAGCAAATTGGAAATCCCACTTGTTAGTGGAATATTCCAAGAACAAGTTCGCTTGTGAGGTGATGGATGGGAAGATAAAGGATGACTAGTATAGGGTCATTAACAATGTCATATTTTATAAGGATAGAGTCTACTTGGTGCCAGATTCAGGGATTAAGAAGAAGATCCTCACCGCAATTCATGATTCACCTCTAGCAGGCCATCAAAGGTTTTTCAAAACCTACAGATAGAACAGAGAGAGGTTCTCATGGAAGGGCCTCAAACAAGACGTTATGAGACACGTCAGTGAGTGTGTGACTTGCCAGCAGAACAAGTCAGAGCATTCTCTTCCAGCAGGGCTACTTCAGCCACTCCCCATTCCAGAGCAGAAATGGGAGAGTATATCTATGGACTTCGTAACAAGTCTACCCAAGGTCCAGGGTAAGGATTGTATCTATATAGTGGTCAAAAAATTGAACAATTTTTCTCACTTCTATGCCATACCGACATAGTACATTGTAGTTCAGGTAGCCAAGCTTTTCTTCAGGGAGGTCTTCAAACTTCATGGGTTGTCGAAGAACATTGTTAATGATAGGGACAATCGGTTCACAAAGACATTTTGGAGAGAGAGTTGTTTCAGTTGGTGGGGATAGAGTTGACACTTAGCACCATCTATCACCCTCAGATAGATGGGCAGACCGAGATTGTCAACAAGTGGGTTGAAGAGTATTTGAGGAACTATGTAGGAGGACAACAAAGAACATGGGTAAAGTGGTTACATTTAGGAGAACATTTCTACAACACCACCTTCCACATGTCCATTGGTACGACACCCTTCCAAGCATTGTATGTATATGATGCTCCCACTTTGGTAGACTTGGTATTTGGGGAGAGTAGAGCTCCCAAAGATAAGGATTAGATCATAGAGAATCAGGAGATTCTCAAGTTGTTGAAAGAGAACCTATAGACGACGCAAAACCAATAGAAGATAAGTGCAGATAGGCATAGGATAGAGCACAACTTTGAGGTTGGAGATTTGGTTTTCTTGAGACTCGAACCCTATAGATAGTCATCTCTGAAGAAGAGTGGGGTCGAGAAGCTCAAGCCTAGATTTTATGGTGCTTACAAGATCATGCGTCGAGTAGGTGAGGTTTCTTATGAGCTAGAGCTTCCAGAGGGGAGAAAGATTCATAACGTGTTCCACATGTCTTGCCTCAAAAGGGCCATGGGGCAAATCATTAGCACATCAGAGGAGCTTCCCCCATTGGATGTGGAGGGACAGTTGGAGTTAGTTCCGAAGGAGATTTTGGAGTTCCGAGAGCGGAAAATGAGGAGCAGGGTCATCAAAAAGTGTTTGATCAGATGGAGAGGGATTCCAGTAGAGGACGCTACTTGGGAGAGCGAGTAGGTGTTGCAGCACCCTAGATTGGTATTGCTTGAGGACAAGGAATTTCAGGAAGGGAGGAATGTAATGTCCTTTTCCAAATAGGAGCTCCAGAGAGGAGGCTTAATGGTCTAAACCACCTTGTTAGACTATAGCTAGAGCCAAAGAGGGGTAAACAGGGTTACTAGAGGTCACTCCAGTCACAGGTGTTATATTCAGAAAGTGACATTGAGCTAAAAAGGGTTAAAAACACTTTTAAGTCATTATGAGCTAAAAATAGAAGTCAACAGTGAATTAGGGTTTCAACAGTGATTTAGGGTTTTGGAAGTCAACAGTGAATTAGGGTTTCAACATTATTTAGGGTTTTAGAAATCTATAAAGGAAGGGTCAGGGACCTAATTCATGATTATGCAGATTATGACTTGTCATTGAGGAGAAGAGGCACATCTCAGGAGAGATAGTTCAGTGTATTCCAAGAGGAAGACACTAGTTGGTTGATTTCGGTGTTGAAAGACACACCCTAGTCACCGAGAAGATCATCCAGGTCTTCCATCACTCTTCATTGATTCCGCAGTGCTCCCATATTCTAGGTATTATATTTTAGTTTCTTATTTGTATTCCAGCTAAGATCCTTTTGTCTTTTGATCTAGCCGAGTGTTGTTATTTTATTCAGACGTAGTTGCTTATTTGTATTTTGGCTAGGATCCTTTGTCTGTTGATATAGTCAATTATTGTCAATTTATTCAGCCGCATTCAGCCATTTTGTAATCCACAGAGATATAATAATACAAACATTGTAGTCCTTTGTCGTGTTTATTGTTTGTATGATCATTTATATGCTGTAAACTTTTGATCCTACACACACATTAGCAATGTTTCCTAGACTAGCCAAGTCAAGGACATTACACTTCTAATCGCACTATGTAAAGGAATATTATGGGGAAAACATAAACATATAAGCGACCCTAGTTCTAAAGTGATATATCAATTTCCTGGGTTGTAGGTGACAGACACTTAATGAATGAATTAATAACAAAAAAAACACGACAACCAGTAAGCGAACGTATTAGGGATTGGAAAGGTTGTAACCAAATGGTCGGTTACATGTTGTTCATTCCTGCGTAACTTCCATCCCCATCAGGACTAACCCTGGCATAAGGTTCAATGGATCCGATGTAAAGAATAGGACTCCAAATAAACTAGGAGCAAAGACAAAACTATGGCTCAAACTGTCTGTCAGTTACGATTCTCCATGGTCTGATGCGAGATTGTCATACATATGGTCATAATTGTGTAAATGAACTTTGCTAAAGTCATTTAAGGTGTTCTGTATTGCAACTCCTTGGGGCCATCGCTTGTTTAATTTACCCATTGAAATTTCACCACCTTTCCCTAATCATAGTTCTTAGGTATTGCTCGTCATTAATCGCCATTGGACTAGTAGATGGAGGGTTATCGTTTCCTAAGTCTATTGTTTCATTCTTGACATTGGCTCTACGTATTCTGCAATTGTGTTCAAAGTTATCCTGGCTACCGTTGTTTCTCAATGGTATTTCTAGCGTCGGGGATGTTTGCTCATTCTGGTGGAAAACGTTTTGGCAGACCCCAACCGTCGGATACCGCATTACACGAGGTAATGAATTTTGGTTAATTACATTTGAAAGTTTCTATGTTATGAAAATACTGGGTATATCAGTCTCTTCGAAACTATTAATATCACGACCAACTTGTCTATCGTTGAATGGTATAGAGGGTATTTCTTTGTTTGATCCCTTCAGGGATCATGTTGCTTCTGCATAACTACTTTTGTTTCCTAGTATTAACTATATACCTTGTGAGTTTTATTATGGGGTTTTGTACCCTAGAAAATAGTTGGATTTTTGAATCTGTATAAGGGAATTTACCTTACACTATTCATATCTTTGAATTTTCCTTTTAGTTACAATTACACAAAATCATATAGCTCTGTATTTGATTAATGAAGTCTTCGATCTGTCCTAATTTTTGTTTATGACTATTGAAACCTTACCCTCAGGAATCGTAACCTCCCTACTATCTGAGCACGTCAATATCATTCGTTCTTTTACTATGCTTTGTGTATCCAAACAATTTGTATAGTAAACAATATTAAGGGTTTGTGATACAAATCTCTGTTACACAATCAGTCTCATGAGGCCTAAATTTCTGGTATGACCATTTTCATTCGTCCCTTCCAAGATTTGTGAATAATACCCTTCAATCTACATTTTTACTCCCTTAAATCTATTATGTTGTTTTATCGGTAAGAACAAAGTTTATAGCCCTCGTGTTTTTTTTTTTTTTTTT
>ML779083.1:588057-609699 GCA_009831015.1 Picea engelmannii | reverse complement strand
ATATATATATATATGAAATATAATCCTAACTTTCATGCTTACTTCCAGAATTATCTTTACCCAATTAGTACAATGAAACTATAAGGATTATACTATCTATTATTTCATTCCAACAGTATAAATTAATAGAACAATCTATCTAGAATTAAAGGGACGGTTGATAAAGATATCACTGTTTGTATATGTATAATATTAATTCCCAGATTTATTTTCAAGTTGTTGTAGCAGTTACACAGTCTGTAATTCACTCCTGAATATCTAGTTGTATAGGAATCACATATCTGGTAGGAAATTCTAGCATAGTAGTTGAAATGGCCCTCTATTTAGAACAAATATATCTTCTAACCTTTCCATGTTTAAATTCATTCCCAGGCAAGATGTACAAAAAGTTTTTACTCAAATTCTATGTAGAGAGTTATCCTACAGTTAACTCATTCCAACAAAATTTAATTTCAAGCAACACAATCCATCCAGATTTAACATATTCATACTACCAATCAAGAATTTACATAAAATTTAACCATAGAAGGAATAGGTAAGCATATCTAAATGATTGTCGAACAACAAATGGAACAACCAAGTTCCTCCCAACCTTAGAACAGAGCAGCCAAATTACTTGTCTCGTTCACCCCCTAGCCTGACCATGAATCCATGAGGGGGAACTCAAACTCCTCCTCAGCAATAGTCCTTCAGTTTTAGTAGCTTCTCCTTGCCTCACACTCTGAAAACAATGTTCATAATAGTAGGAGATTATTTCTTTTTCCTCGGCATACTAGGCAACGTCCTGCCTCCTCCCATATGCTATATATGCCAAATCATTTGTACCTAGGTCTTTTTCCCCTTTGGGAATTTTCCCAACTTTCAAAATCCATGATTTCCAGGGGCTTCCAATGGCCAAATTCCTGATTTTCCACTTGTAACAATCATCCCCGAGGTAGTTCCAACATGTTCCCCACTCATGGAGTCATGGTCTGCTGATTTTAACCTGGCTGTTCCATTTGCCATCAACAATAAATATAAAATATTTTGTTTCATACAAGTGTCATAGTCAAGTAGTTAGTTGGGTCAAATCAAATATCTTCCCAACAATCATAATCATTAATTACAACTGACTAAATTCGAAATTTGGAATTGCCATAAATGGAAAAACAAATTCCAATTTCGAATTTACCAAAAATGGAAATAATTTTCTAAGAAATTTCAGACTTAAAAATAATTTATTTTTGGGGATGTTACAGCTTACTTATCCATAAAATTCATTGAAACCGATAATAACCTGCAGAAAAAATGAGTGCTAAAATAGATAGAAATAGAGAAAACAAATAGCATAGCTCATTACATAGTTTGATAATGGAGTTCTAAACAATGAGGCCTCTCTGTTAATTCTCAAATTGTTGATACAATGATGGTTTACAATGGCCAGTTTGAATACACCCTTCAATCATGTTTCTCAATCCTAGAAACAATGTTCATTAATGAATTCCTCACGAAATTATGAGAAAAATGAGTATAAACTCTACTATATTCTAAATAGGTGCAAAAAAAGACCCTTTTGCACGAATAACGAGACTATGTGTCTCATACATGAAAAATTAGACTAAGAATTTCCATACATATCACTTTTAAACATAATATACATCACCATTAGTGTCCTCTTGAAATTCTTAGTATAAACACTTTATACTTCCCTCAAAGAACCCAATAGCATACAAAACAAGCCAAATCTAACATGGGAACACCTCTTGCACACAAACCAAGGAAAGAATATGCAATGAGAAGGAACTCCAATCTCTTTTCACACACTTCCATGTTGTATGAAGGTCGAGCATAGAGTTTATATAGGCAAAAAATTGTATCTAAATCTATTGGCACATTACAACCAAAATTAATGTTACGACAAAATTAATTCAATGTAATTACTTAACATATTCAGAATTGATGGCATAGTGGTTAAAATTTTGGAATATTCCCTGGACATCCTGGGTTTGACCCACCAAATGGGCATACCCGTTGGTTTATTATGGTTTGTACATATCTACCAAGTCACCTATTTATTGTACCTACTAAGTGTACCTGCCATTTGGATGCCACGTCACTGTAGGACCTACAACTTCATCATATAGACAACATGTGGAACATTTTATTCATCCACATGGGTGCCTGAATATGCCAAAAATGAGTGAGATGTGGCATCCTTTCATGCTTCCACGTTAGCTTGTTGATGTCAACATGATTTCATATTGTAGTTGTACGACCTGTACAGATAGGACATGTGGCTATCTATGGGCCTACCACGTTGCACCCATGCTTTGACTTTTTCCATGTTTGACCAAAACTTTAACCAGCCATAACTTCTTCATTCAAACTATGTTTGAGGAAATGTTTGTGCCATTGGAAAGTTGTCGTTGAGATATGCACAATCCATTCATTTTCAATAACATTTGAGAAGATCAATTTGTTACCATTTTGGATCCTCCTACATCACTTTTGAGCATTTTGGATCAATGAGGGAGGTGCAAAAGTCTAATCCAAATAGGATTAGAATAGATCTCCATGTATGGGTTGAAGTTGAGGGTCTAGGGGGAAATAAGAAGCACCATGGAATCCATGAAGTAAGGGCCATATTTGAATATATGGTCATTATCTTCAATGGTTTTAAAAAGGAAAACAAAAACTCCTTTCCCACAATACAAAGAAAAAGGATATTGCTCAGGAAAATTCTTGGAAATCATTTCTACAATAATCCAAGGAATGGGACAAATGCCTAAAAGCTTACCAAATATAGCATGCTTTGATAGAATGATATAGTTCTAATTTTCCATAGAGTGCCCCAAGTCATATTGGGGATGAAATCATCAGTTTTAGAAAATATTCCCTCACCAATAGAAGGAGAATGCCCTCCCATGATGCTTGAGAAGACAACAATGAAAATAAATTAGTTGCAAACGACCCATGTGATGCACCAACAACCTTAATCAATTCACAACAAGAAAGAACTGTGAGAAATTGGTCATGACCATGAAGATCCACTCTCGGCTCACCTCCACATTCAATCGATGCACCAGGAACAGGGGGTGGAGGATAGGAAAAACCATAGCTGTAGAGGATCCAACTCTTCCTCATGACGACGATGGATAATTTTAAGAAACATATGGTCTAATTTCCTATATAATTGTGTTTTAATGTGTGAATTGATTTAATATGTAGAATCTAGGTTTTAATTGCTTAATGATTTTGCATAAACATAAGTTGTTAGTATTGGTTATATATTATATCTCTAATTATATTTTATTAATTCCCCATTTAGTATTGACTATATTTTATCAGTTCCTTGAGAAAAAATGTGTTCATTGTCACCAACTTTTATTTCCAAACAAATGAAGAATCGATTTGAGCATCCTCATAGCGAAGGGCTGTAATTCTACAAATATTACAATTCTCATATGCACATTTAATGGAATATGGTCAACATGTGTATCTCTTCTTCAATGGATTACTGTGAATTGGTATAAATCATTAAATGTAAACGTTTACTAGGTTTCTTCATTGCCAATACAGAGGAAAAATATTTGACCACGAGAATAGAACCAATGTTATGAGGAATTGTTTTTTACTCCAACTAAAAGGAATACGAGGTGTAGAATACACTTCATGCACTAACCACTGAGAGAATAATGTGCAAAAAATTGTAAACAAACAATTGTATATGATAAAAGAAACAAATGAAAGAAATAGAAAACTATTAATACATAATTATTTCCTGGGGAAAGCGCTTCCATGAGAAAAAAATCACACTTTAAAGAATTCCCAATGTATTATTCAATACTTAAATGGTTATAATACATTATAGAGTCTATGTACCTTTAAAAATATCATTTTGATAGCATAAATATTTTGAAGAAATTTCTGCAGCATAATTCTAATATAAAACTCACAAACTTTATTTTCCTCCAACCCTAGAACTGAATAAATAAGTATAACGAAACCATAAACCATTTATTTTTTCCCAATTCTACATGATAGAAACCAATACCAATTAATTAGATAATTGATGTCTCTTGGCAATAATTGCTTTCTAGTGATATGTATTTATTCTCTACTGCTACTCAACATTTATTCATTTCTATTGTTCAAACTTTGTTCCATGTTACTGCTCAACAATCCTTACCTACTATAATACACAACTGCAAGGTGTATTACATGCATCTCCCAACATCCTCCCACTTTCCATATACCTTTCAAGAGTATAAGGGAGAATGCATCAAGTTGGGGTGTAATTGCTAGGGGCCATAAGGCCCTTAGACTCATAACACCACTTGAATTTTTGTGTGCTCACTAGTTTCATCAATGCATCTACATTCTATAGTCTCATTTTTCTCTAGTACCACATTTCCATTCCCTATCATGTCCTTGTTGTAATGGTAGTGGATATCTATATGATTTGTATTCACATTAAGGGTTGTTTTCTTGGCCAACCAAATTTCATTGTTTCTATCACATTGAATTGTAATAACTCTTTGACTTTGTGAGGATTATAAACATAGTTTCATAAGTTAAATGGAATTATTACAGCAACGAGTATATTCCATATACTTTACCTCTATAGTGGAAAAAGAGACCACAACTTGTGGCTTTCTCATCCAACTTACTACATATTTTATTGTAGATGTCCTTCTATATACATTCCCTTCCCAATCAGAGTCAACATAACCTTGTTTATACACTAAGTTTGGATCCCATGAAACATCACTATGATAGAAAAAAAAATATTTAAAAGTACCTCAAAAAAACCTCAAGACCCTCTTCACGACAACCCACTGTTCACATCCAACATTAGTCATGACTTGAATCAAGACACTCATTTCTTAGGTAATGTATGGTATAGTACAAACCATTGCATACATAAAAATACTAATTGCACTAACATAAGGAACATTAGCCATATCATCCATCCATGTGGGCTTCACCTTGTTTACCAATATATGCATTCATTCATAAAGAAGTTTTTTTAATTGTGAAAAATAAATTCAATATATAGTAGGTATTGGGGGGGGGGAGGATGTGAGATCTAAAGTGTTTTATAGATATTGGGCGGTATAAAAAGGGGTATATAGTTAAAATAGGGGTTTATTTTATTGGAAATATATATTGGGAGGGTTTTCAACAAAAGGATTTTGGGAGGTATTTATCAATATCTAGTGCAATTATGGGTATTCTTTAATATACTGCAAACACAGGTGCTATTGCACAGGTTCACTAAGTGAATACCATGTTCTTCCATCTCTACAAGTTTTGTAGTACTTCTCAACTGAAATATTAGTTCCCACAGAAATCAGAACACCAAATGGTTCACAATATTCCATGTGAAAATTCTATATCACAAACTTTAAATATGTACTCTAGTTTAATCAAAGATTTATATTTTCTCTATCTCCCCTAGTCTCCATTCCTAATATAGATTTTCTAATCCCCAAAACATTCATATCAAATTATGTTGAAACCTAAGACACCAAATCATGTATCAAATTATTATTGTTACCAATGAATAACGTATCATCTACATATGGAGATATGATAACTATGTCTTAATACGATTGTGTTTGTAACTTAGGACGACTGATGGAGATAGGGTTTCTATGGATCTTAGGTTAGGGTTATCACAGGCCCTCTAGGATCTAGGGTTTGACAACGTGGGATGGAGGACATGCCAGGATTCTAGATCCCTTTTTACAGTCCGTCGAGTCTATACAGTGACAGCATGGAAAGCCACCTTGACACTTCTTGGGTGGATGAAGATGAGTTATGGGCTCAGGAGGGACTCTTTCTGGAGGACAACACGCATCATGTCTTATATGAATGCATACACAAGGATACATTCTCTTTCACATCAGATGGTCACCTCAGTGGGCTTTCCAATGTTGCTAGCAATTAGGTGGTGGTTTCTCATAGTCAAAGTACTAGATCGGGCCATGTGCTAGCCACAAGCTCTGTCAGAGAGAAGTGTGTTGATTATGTGCCTCGAGACCTACATTTTTGTTTTCCCTCTAAGGTTTCTTCAACCCCCAATACTTTCATTTCTTCTATTGCTTTCTATGTGGGTAATGGATCAGAGGTGGAACTTTCCTTCTCATCTAAGTCGGACTCCATTTCGATTGAAGGGACATAGGGGATTTTACTAGAGGCAACGTCTTCCCCAATGAAAAAAACTATGGGTAAGTTTTATGGCTCAAATCCTATTTCCATACAAATTGTAGATACAATTTCCTCTCTGCCACTTTGTGCACGTCCCAAGTTTTCACAATCTAGTTTCGGATGAGGTGTGGGTCACATTTGTTATGCCGGTCAGGCTACTCGTCAGCATAGAAAAAAAATGTTTGAAGGTTTGCGAAAACTCCTCTCAATGTGTTATTGGGAAGGATGTTTCTATGAGAAGGTTCATGAGTCTCAGAGAAAACATTGATCAGGAATTTGTTTTACGTCAGGTTGAATAAATATCAGGTCGATGATTGCGTTCTTCAGCATTGGAAACCTTTGGTCGGTTATTTCCCCAAATTCATAATTTTGTCCAACCATTGGTTGGTGTTTCATTTCCTTTCCAAAGAAGGCCTACTGCGCATATTAGATTATCCTTGGGTCATTGATCGTGGCATACTAATGATCAAACAATGGTATTCATGCTTCAACCCTCACTCAGAGGTCTTCACCTGCATGAAACTGTGGATGCTTCTCTCGGATTTCCCTATTGAATTCTGGTTCGCGGCCATTTTTGAAGCCATTGCCAATTCTATCGGTAAGTTTATTTTCTTTGACTCTACATATTTGAGGTGGTGTAACAAGAAGACAACCTGGGTTCTGGTGGAGTTCGACATGGAAAATGGATTGTCTACATCTATCTAAATTTTCATAGGAGATAGGGTCTTGAGTCAACAAGTTGATTACTGGAAAGAATCCTTCTGTTGACATTTCTGTGGGTTGCCTGGTCATTTGAAGGCTCTTTATCTGATAGGTACTAGACATGGGGAAGCATTGGTACCTACCATGGACTCTTCTCAATGGGCTTCATCATCTTGTCCTCCTCTTGCTAGCCCAGACTCCTTCCTAGGTAATATGAGTCTTTTCTAACCCAATTTATTTTCCAATTTATCTTATACTGAAGTGGACTATCTGCATGAAAATGAAGAGTGGGTACATAAACTTTTTGGCAAATTCTGGGAAATCCTCATGTGGAAGTTCAACAATCTGGATTGCCATCTGGGTCCTATCTCTGAAATTCATGTTGTTGGAAGCCCACTTCCGTCCTCCACTTTGTTTAGTCCTCTCCCCTATGATGAGCCGAATAATTTTCTCCCCTCGATGACGACTAATGGACCTCCCTTTCGTGTCTCCCCTGATGCTACTCCTTCTTCCGAATTTCCTGGACAGAGCCTTGTGGCTTTGATTGAAGGTTCACCTAGTCCTTTATGTGAATCCACTGTTCCTACTCTTTATCCTTCGCTTGATCCCCTCCCCTCATAGTTCACAAAGCTTGCAGACTCCCTTTTCCCTATGGCCCTTATGGTCACTAGCGCCTCCTTACTAAATGCTCTCCTAGCCTCCAGGTAAAATTTCACCCTCCGAAAAAATCCTAGACCATGCCTTACAAAAAAGCCTCTGGGGTATGTCGAAGGAGGCCTGTCCCCTTTTCTCCAGAACCCCCACTTCCCCCCCACCTCTGTACAAGAAACCATGGCAGAATAGTTTGATTTTCCCTTGCCCTCAGCCCTTAGAGAAGGCTTGTCGATTACTGGGGTTAACCCATTATTGTTTTTCTCTTAATTTACGATGGTTTGGAGGACCCTATAAACTTGCCTCCATTAAGTTGTTACTATTTCAAACCTCTCCTGACGTTGTTTTTTTGCAAGAAACCCTTGTGGATTCAGACAAGGCAAAGAGACTCTTTTTAAAGTGTCTTCCCACATGGAATTGTGTGACTATGGATCATGGAATATTGGGCGGCCTACTTGTTGGATGGAATCCTTCTTTGGCTGAGTTTTGTGCATGTGGCACCTCTGCAGGTATTTTTTTGAAGGGCAGATTCAAATTTTCTACATAAAAATTCAAACTCCTAAATTGCTATGCTCTGTATAAGGAAAGAGAACAATTCTGGCAATCTATTATAGATTATGGCCTTCTTGTGGAATAGGTCCTTATTGTTGGAGGTGACTTCAAATTTAATATTTCTACTCCAATGTATGATTACTTTTCAAATATTCTTCTGGAAACCATACTGGTAGATTTAGTCCCATCCCATTTGTCCCCGAATTGGCGTAATGGTAGGGTGGGCTCAGCTGGTATCTCCAAATGCTTGGACCATTTCCTACTGGACAGGAACCTCCTCAGCAACTAGTGTATCTATAAATCCTAGACTATAAACTCTACAATATCAAACCATAATCTGATTTGTATGCAAATTGATTACTCCCACCGAATGGATCGTGCACCATTCAAATTCAACAGTTCCTCAATATCACATCCGGATTTCAATTATGTTATCAAGTCAACTTGGGATTCTATGGTGCACTAGACAAACAAATCCTCATGTGCCTTATTGTATGAAAAACTAAAATTTCTAAAGAAGATGGTGATTAATTGGCAGAAAAAGAAAAAACAACAGCAACAATCAGATCTTCTCCATATTGAAGCAAAAATGTCAGAGATTTTTGAGAGAGGCCTGTCTCAAATTTTCAAGAAAGAGAAGTTAAACATATTGAGAGCCTTGAAGACCAAGAAAGAAAACATTCTAGCTATTGAAGAATCGACGTGGAGGCTCAGGAGTTGGACTCTCTGGATGAAGAAAGGGGATAAAAACATGATTTTTTTTCATAAATATGATACAAAGAGGAGGAACCAAAACACAATATGGGATATATCCAATGATGATGGGAAAATTCTCTCCAATGAATCAGAGATAAAGGAATATGCTTATAATTTTTTTCAGACCCAATACAATGTCTCCAAGGTAGAAGACATGAATAACCAATTTCATATAATAAAAGATGTACCTCGCATGTAGGGATGATTTTAGGGGATAAATTTCACTCATTGGATAATTTTCCATGGGTTTTCCCAAAAAACAATTGTCATTCTAAAAATGACTCACCCAGATTCTATAGGACACAATTATTTTCCCTAAAAGATAGCCAAAATTTTATACAAACTATATAAAATCCTTAGAAATTTGAATATTTTTATAAATGTATCACCAAACATTTATAGTTGGCATATGAAGGATTAGTAATATTTGTCAAGGTTTCTACATTTTAAAATAAATTTCCATCCTTGAAATCATACCTGGTTGCATGTTCTCTAACACAGAGAGTGATGAAATAGGGAAACTGATCTCCATTGAAGAAATTGAGTTTAAAGTTAACAAAATTCCAAAAGAGAAGAGATCTGGCCTGGATGGGTGGACTCAAGAGCTCTTTCAATCCTTCTTTGACATTATGGGAACGGACTTTCTCCTCATCGTTGAGGAATCCAGAGTCCCAGGCTTTATTACAGGCACACTCAATGCTACTTTTTTTGCACTTATTCCAAAGGTGAGAAAACCTTCCTCCTTTAATGCGTTTAGGCCCATTGCCTTATGTAACTTTTCATATAAAGTGATTTCCAAGAGAATTGAAAACCACATTAAGGACAAGATGGCTTCTTGTTTATCTCAAGAACAGTTTAGCTTCATGAAGGGCAGATTGATTTTTGATGTTGTTGGTTTAGCCCAAGAATTCTTCCACTTAGTTAAAACCAAGAAACTAAGTTCTATTATCCTTAAGTTGGATTTTAAAAATGCATATGATAATGTTAGTTGGAAATTTATGATATTACTACTTATCCAGATAGGGATTAAGTAGGAAGCAATGCAATGGATTATGGCTTGCGTTCCCAATGTAAGTATGGCAGTGCTAATAAATGGATCTCCTACTTCGTTTTTTAAAATCCACTGAGGGTTGAGACAGGGGTGTCCTCTTTCACCACTATTGTTCCTTCTTGTTATTGAATGCCTAAGTAGACAGATAAAAAGGGTAGTAGAAAATGGATCTTTCAAAGGTCTAAAGGTAGTTTTTGAAACTTTAAGTTCACACCTGCTATTTGTTGATGATGTCCTCATCCTGGGGGATGAAAATTATGAAGAATGGTCTCTCTTACACACACTTTTAAGGAATTTCTATAAAGCTTATGGTATGATCATCAATTTTCACAAGTCTTTCTTCCTAGCTTAGAACATAGATCTAGATTTAATTAATAAATTGAGGACAAATTTTAATATACAAGTTTTAAAATTTGAGGGAGGAATGAAGTATATTGGATGCTTTCTAAAGGAAAATAATCATAGAGTGGCTGAATGGACCTGGATCATTCAAAAAATTGAGAAGAGAATTGGTTGTTGGTATTTTTGATGGCTTTCCCTAGGAGGAAGACTTGTTTTAGTGAAAGCAGTTCTGCAGAGTATTCATATGTACTATCTCAATTTGTTTAAGATTTCAATGATCACTATGCATAGAATCCAACAACTAATTTCAAACTTTATTTGGAGGGGTGCCAGAAAAAAAACCGGGTTCCATCAGCTGAGGTTGCTATCCATAATGATTCAACATCCCCAACAGTTTGGATTGACTCTAATCAACTAAAGCTAACAGGTGAGCTAGCCTTGGAATGGGACAATTTCATCCTTGCTCTTAGAACTAATGGCATATCCTTAAATGATTCTCATGATAAGATCATCTAGTCATGGAACCAGGCTTCGATAACTTTCTCTGTCAAGTTAGCTTACAAGTCCATATTATATTCAAACCTAAAGGGAGAAAATCGATGGTGGTTCAAAGTTATCTGGAAGGTAAATGTTTCAAGTAAGATTATATGCTTTATATGGTTATGTTTGATGGATAGTATACTCACATGGGTCAATTATCAACGCAGAGGAGGAATCAAGACTTCAGCATGCGGTTTATGTCTCAACGTTGAAGAATCAATAGATCATCTCTTTTCTCATTGTGTTGTTTCTAAATTTATTTGGGAATAAATCCTTTCACATCTGATGATCCATGATGAATGGGGAGAACAGGTATTGGAAGATAACCTCCTTATTTGGTTCATTAAATATTTAAGGTTGAGAAATATTCCATTCATTGTGATTGGGGGCATATGGAAGCACCAAAATAAGATGTTATTCGAAAACTGGGTTAGACAAGATACATTCATAGTCAAAAAAAATCTTCTTTCTATCCAGGAATTTCAAGATGAGACAAAGCTCGAAAGATTGGAATATATCCTAATTCCAATTTATTTTGATGATTCACCAATTGGTTTCTTCGATGGTGCATCCTCTAGAAATAGGTGTGGTATTGGATTATACCTTAAATTTAGCAGTGTCCATATTTACAAAGCATATTTTGTTGGAGGAGAAGGATCCAATATGAAAGATGAGCCCCAATATTTATGGGGATTGTTACATATTGATTCCTTGTTATCTTTGAACAAATTGATGGTCGTTGGCAATTCCAAAACAAATATTGATTGGATAAAAGATGAATCAAGATTTAATTGTTTATCTCTTAGGCCCTGGCAAGAGAGAATAAAAAAGATACAAGTCAATTTTCAAGGACTCAACTTCATACATGTTCATAGAAGTTTTAACCATGCTGTTGATAAACTATCCAAACAAGCACTGAATTTCACTCCTGGGTGGCTTTATTATGAGGATTTGGTTGAAGGAGAAGTAGTTCAGGCCGACATAATCTTTGTTTTTTAGTCTTATACTGAACTTTTGGTCAATGTTTTGATGGAATTAATGTATATTAATGGCCACAAAGAAAACATCCCAGGTCAGTTTAGTATATATATGTATCGAAGACAAATTTTGAAGAACTCATGGATTTCTCATTATCCTATTTTGAAAAATAGAGGGACAAAAGTACAATGTAAACACAATATGTATTTTTTATAGTTTCACTTGATTCTTAATAGAATAACAGTGAGACTATTTTCTCTGCGTGCAAAAAAGAAAAAAGAAAAAAACATAGCATCTACATATAGAGTGATAACAATGAAATGGCCACCATCCTATATTTAATACACACAATTATTCAAATTGGATCTCAGAAATCCCAATCTCAACACAAAAGAAGCAAAATTTTGGTACCACATTCTACAAAATTGTTTGAGACTGTATAAATATTTTTTTAATTGGAAAGCTAATAACTCTTTACCCTTTTCAATGTATTTATGTGGATATGTCATATATATCTCCTCCATTAAGTGACAATGTAGGTATCCAATATTTTCACATGTATTTATTCTATCTACAAACACGTAAAAATTTAGGGGATAATTTCGCCCATGGGATAATTTTCCATGTTTTTTCCCTAGAAAGATTTGCTAATTTCCTTTTTTTCTAAAAATGATTCTCCCAAATTCTATAGAATAAAATTATTCTACCTTAAAAATCACCAAAACTTTATAAAAACATATACAAAATCCTTAGAAATTTGAATATTTTTACAGAAATATCACCAAATATTTTACAGTTTTCATATTAAGGTCTAGCAATATTTTCCAAGGTTTCTACCTTTTGAGATAAATTTCAAATCCTATAATTATCCTTGTCTATAAATAAAAATTTGTTGTTATATATAATAGGAACCTAATATATGCTAACTTAGTAATTGGGGAAAAGGTCTCACTAAATTCTATCCCCTCAATTTGGGAATATATATTTGCAACCGACCTTTCCTTGTGCTTTTCAACATGGCTATCTAAACCAATATTCTTTTTGAACACCCATTTACAACCAATGGGTTTTTTTCCGTTAGGCGACAATACCAAGTCCCATGTATCATATTTTCTAAGTTCATCCATTTCCTCATATGTGTCCAATCTCCAAAACTCCTTATCTTCCATCTCCATTATTGATTAATTGGGTTGGTTTTCATTGATGTCAATCCTTGAAGAAAGTCTGGTAGCACAAAGGTTTGGGTAATGGACCCAAGTTTGTTTGATGGATAATGGTATGATTTTTGATATATTTGAATGTAAAACTATTCTAGATGGATAATACATGTCATGCCATTTCTGGTGGTATGTGGAATGTCACATAACTCCTCACAATTAGAGAGTTATGGCCATGTGAAGTTGGAGAACCCTCATGAGTCATATAGAAGCCCCAAAAGGTCAAAGTAGTAAAAGTGTTTGCAAAGAATAACTTATTTAAATAATAAAGTGAAGTGATGAGTTTACTATATGTCAAAGAGGATGCAAAATAAATTATATAAATAATAAAGTTAACGAAGAACTTACTAACTATGGAAAGTGGTTAAGTTAAGTGGACAAGTGATTATAAGTGGGTTAACCCTAAAATAAGGAAAGTGGGTTCAGTTGGTTGAAAGGTAAACCCTTGAGGATTCTACATGAAAGTATAAATAAGAGGAAAGGTTATCTCATTTAATCACACTTGAATATCATTGAATATCTATTTTTCGAAATGTTATTTGGGTAGGTATTATTGATCGAGAAAAATGTGACCAAAAAGTGTGGCAGAAAAAGTGTAGTAGAAAAAGTGTAGCAGAAAAACTGCGGTAGGAAAATTGCAGCAAAAAAAGTGTGGCAGGAAAAATATGGTAGGGAAACTATGGTAGAAAAAGTGAGGCAGGAAAAGTGAGGCAGAAAAGGTGCAGAAGAAAAAGTGCGGCAAGAAAACTGTAGCAGAAAAGTGAGGCAAGAAAAATATGGTAGCGAAACTATGGTAGAAAAAGTGTGGCAGAAAAAGTGCAGTAGAAAAGTGCGGCAGAAAAAGTGTAGCAGAAAAAGTGCAGAAGGAAAACTACAGCAGAAAAAGTATGGCAAAAAAATTGCGGAAGAAAAAGTGTTGCAGGAAAACTGTGGATAAAAATGTGTGGCAGAAAAATCACAGTCGGAAAAGTGCGGCAGAAAAATCGCAGACGGAAAAGTGCGACAAAAAACCCATAGCAGAAAAAGTGCGACATAAAAATAGCCACAGAAAAATCATCGTAGTGGATTCGCGACAACAAAACTGTGACAACAGAATGCTACAAGAAAAAAAGGGTATGGTTCTCATATGTGTAGTGTTGAATTTATGAATCAAGTTGAGGGTTTTCCTTGTAAATATGTTGGATTCCCTCTTGGGAGTTTATGGGTTGTTGTAGAGTTGATCTGAGGCATATCTATTGAAGTTTAGTATTGGTTCATGTGTGAGGGATTTTGGTTGAGGTATGTTGCTGAAGTTATTGGTATAGATAAAGGTTGTATAATAGTGAGGTTCTAGCACATGGTTTGAGGTACAGACTTGTGGTATAGTGTTTTAGGTATATGTGATCAGATTAGATTGGTTGATGAGTATACGGTGACAAGTTTCTTAGTGACATTCAGTTTCTACATTTGAGGTATATGTGATTAGATTGGATAGGTTAATTACAAGTTGTTTGGACAAGTTATTGTGATGGGTTATTGGTACATGTCTGGTGCATGGTTAATGTTCTCATTGATGGTATAGGTTGATTACAGGTTGAGGTACAGGTTGAGGTACAGGTTGATGCATGGTCAATGCATGGTTCAGGTTATTAATATAGGTCATTTCTTGCAGTTTTATTCGTACAGGTTTACATCAATATATCTCAGAGTGATAGTGTGATAGTGGTTCCATAATTCTACTTATACGTCATGGTGGTTGGACAGGGAAAAGACATGTGGTTGTAGCCACGTTTTAGTTGTAGCCAGAGAACATAAGGGGTTGGATCCTCCTTTTGGTTGTAGCTAGAGAATTGGGTGTTTGGAGCTTCATTTAGGTTGTATCTAGAGAAACTAGGGAGTTGGAGCCTCTTTCTAGTTGTAGCCAAAGACTTAGGGAGTTGGAACTTACCTCAGGTTGTAGCCTAGGAAAATAGTGGGTTGGAGCCTCCTTCCAGTTGTAGTTGGAAAAAAAAGGAAGTTGGTGCTTCCAATGAATGTAATTCTTAAAGACATATAAGAAAAATAATTATGTCATTTTCTCCTGCTTTGGGTTTCCACGTAAAAAACACCGGTGTACCGTGTATGTGTATGATTTCTCGTTTTTTCATTTAATTATTTACTCTTCAACTATTGGATGATAATGCTACATTGATATAAAAATTTCATTTTGTGGTTAAAAAGGATTAAATTTCTCTATTACTGATTCAACCCCCTCTCAGTAATCCAACAATTGGTTTCAGAGTCGATTTCTTCAGGAAATAGTTTAACCACTGGAAGGAGATCGTAGATTATTCTGAGAATGGAGTACCAATTCTTAATGGTCAGAATGATTTTAAGTATGAGATGTGGTGGAGCAGAAGGACGAAAGTATTTTTACAGGCATAGGGACATTATATTTGGCTATCATTTTTTACAAGACATGGTAGTTCAAAAAGGGAAAAGACTACAACCGAGAAGGAATTGAAGAAGAATAACAAAATATCAATGGATTTCATTTGGGAAGGATTACCTAATTCGGTAAGAGAAAACATTGGTAAATGTTCATCCGCCAAAGAAATTTGGAATAAGTTACATGACATATATTCTTCACCCATCAGAGATTCATAAAATACCAAAGAATATGTAGATACATATCAAGAAGAATTATGTTCACCATGTCAAACAGATTCAAAAAATGAAGAGTACATAATCACCATAGGTATGTTGTTTTTATTTAATGGTGAAAAATGTGGACATCTTGAAATAGAATGCCATGAACAAAATGAGACAAAAAAACTAATTGAAAAGGAAGCCAATTATGAAGTATAATTGATTAGTGCTTTAGATGAACTAAGAGAAGAAAACAAGTCACTCAAGAAAGAATTGATGAAACAAAAGGAAGGTGTTCACATTTTTTAAGAAGCCCAACAGGTCATCAAGAACTTAAGAACTCAACTAGAATAAGCTAGAAATATCAAATATCAAAAGAAGTAATTGGAAGCCAACATAGAAGCACATAAGCAAGAAGTAGAAATGAGAGAGAAGATATTGACATATCATCTTAAGGAAAAAACTAACGATCTAAACCATCTTGAGGTAGAGTTTGGTCAAGAAGCGAAATGACTTTAAGGAGAAATAATCACATTAAAAATTCATCTTGAAGAAGAGAAAATAACAGAAGAAGTCATGAAGTCTCAGATAATGAAGAAAGAAGAGGTTGAGAATCCTGAAGAAGAAGTTGTCACATTTAGAAGTAAAATTGTCAAGCTCAACAAGAACATTGAAGAGACAAAAACATCAATATCAACTATAGAGAATGAAGATAAGCACTCAAGGTTGCTAGAAAAGAATAATGAACAAAATAGAAAGAGTTATGCAGAAGTACTCAAAGGAAGGAATCATGGTCAACCAGAATCTAAGAAAACTATTGAAGATACATCTTCAAGAAGACCATTTGTGTTCAAGCAACAAAGAACCTTCAATCATGAGCATGATCAGTCCAGGCATAAATTCAGAAGGACTACACTAGAAAGAAGATAATTCACTCCCAGGTATGCACATTTGTTTTATGGTAATTGTTTTTATTGTACTAATTTTGGACATAAGGTTGCAAATTGCAGGGATTATAAAATAAATGTTCAACCAAGAAGTACCTATGTGGCCCCACGTAACATTGAATGTTACAAATGTCATAACTATGGACACATAACTAGTGATTGTAGAAGCATGATCGATACTTCCATGAAAGACAACACTGATATCAGATATAAGAAAGTATGGATTAGAAAACATGAAGAACATGTGAACAAAGACCAGGTACCAGAGATCACAAGATTGGTAATAAAACAAGATGAAGAAAATTCTACAGAGAAAAAGAAAGATGTTAGATACAGAAAGTTTTGGAAAATAACTGAAAGAAAAGAAGGACAGGTGAATAAGGAATAGGTTCAAAAGATTGTACTTTTAGGTATTGTAGTGAAATATGAATCCACAGATAGAAAGAAAGAAGTCGGAGCTCAGAGAGATGATGAATCTACCAATGAAGATGATGATGAATACATATCATAGCATTATTTGTTTTGAGCCATCCGACTTAGAGACTCCCATGTAATATGAATATTAGATAGGTTGACAGATCAAAGAGCCATCCTTCGAGCAACTTACATAGTTTGAGAAGACATATCCAAAGCAGTCAGTTAGCAGAAGTATAGTTTGATAGATTAATCATGACTTCATGATAGTATAGTAATAAATGGGTTAGCATTATAGGTAGTTGCGCAAGTAGAGTCTTGGACAATATGGACATAGATGGATTCATAAGAACATTTAGCAGGTTTCGACAAGTATATGACAATGGACAAGAGCATGGATTCATAGATTGGTTTATGGATTGGTTCAAATACAAAGGAACATTATCATAATGGATGATAATTACACAGGAAATGGCTCGAACAATGCTAATGGATTCCAAATTGACAAATATTTCTTGGACACCTACACTGTATACAACAGCTCACATTCAAAATAAATTAATGCTCAAAAACAACAATGAAAAAACTCCCTACGAATTATGAAAATGAAGCGTAAACAACAACCTCTACATCAAGGTAACTCAAGGTAGTATTTTATTAATTGAAATTTGAAAAGGATATGAAGAATGAATTTGAAATGTCATTACTTGGAGAACTATCCTTCTTTCTAGGTCTTCAGATATGTCAAAGCAACCAAGGAATTTTTATTTCTCAAACTAAGTATATCAGAGAAATGCTAAAGAGGTTCGGAATGGAAGATTGCAAACTAGTTGCCACTCCTATGAAAACCATTTTCAAGTTGAGAAAATATGATGATTCAAAGTCTACAGACTAGAGGAAATACAATTCAATGATTGGTAGATTACTATATGACAACATCTAGACCAGATGTAATGAAGGAACTTGGACAGGTGGCATGATTTCAAACAACACTAAAGGAATCAGATGTATTAGGAGTAAACAGGATTTTCAGATATCTCAAAGGAACATAAGAGTTTGGATTATGGTATCCAAAAGGAAAGGATCTATCACTTATTTCCTACATAGATGTAGATTGGGAAGGTTGTATTGATGATCAACGAAGCACTAGTGGAGCAGACTTATACTTGGGTGAGTGTTTAATATCATGTCTAAGAAAGAAACAATAATCAATGTAACAATCCTAGTTGAATATATGCTTAGGGATTATTAAGTAAAAATTTATTAGGTAATTAATTTTTCCTAACATGTTATTATCTAAACAAAGATTGGTATAATAATATTAATTAATTAATTAATGGTTATAATTTTGATTAATTAATTAATTAATTAATTACCTATTGCATTGAATGAACAGGGTAATAAATTTAAGAGGGTTAATAAATTATATTGTTTAATTAAATGATCTATGTATACTAGGGGATAAGAAGCATTAATAAATAAGGATAAGGAGCATTAATAATTAGATAAGATAATAAATGTGTAGGTAAAGAAATAAATGAGGAGAAAGGGCGGTGAAGGAGGGATATGAGCGGAAGAGGGGATTATCATTCTACTTGGATAATGGGGAGAGTTCTCTTGGATTTGGGGGATTTGCTGGAGAGAGTTTGAGTTGGGGAGTCGGGGAAAGGATCAGTATAGGGGGCACCGGTTTGCTAGAGGTTTTAGGCACGGGGGAGAGGATATCCATATGGTATCCTGGAGCTAGGAAGCTATCCTAATTGGCAGTGTGGAAACACGGTTTTGGGCAGTGTTTGACATAGTTTCATCAACGAACAGCCAGATCGACGGGGGAATTAGCATCAGGGAGAGGTAATTTATTTATTTTTTTAAGTAATTCTTATGCTGTGGATAAAATTTTAATTTTTTTCAAATATCATATGCTCATATGTTGGTGATTGAATTATTTTTGTATGATAAAGAATTATATGCTAAATCAAATTAAATTTTGTATTTTTACGGCTACTACGTATGGTATCAGAGCTTCAACTTGAAGCACTGGGGCCTTAAGGGCCAAGTTCCCAGCTCCAACTCCAGCTCCGCCTAACATACAAACAAAACACATAAATTTTAACTCAAATATAAATATAAATGAAATACATATTGAAAATGTAAAAAACAAATATCACAATAAAAAAAAAAACTTTAAAGACCAAAGACGAAACTAGGCTACAGTATAGTACTAGGATCTTGCTCGTGTATTTTCTTTGATGTTGTTTGAAGTGAACTCCAATTTCCCTCAATTTTATCTCAGTGTCTCCTCAATGCTGACCAGGTTTCTTGGAGTTCACGGTAGTCCATTGGGGAATAGAAGAATTCCAAATTACACAATTGGGTATAGTAAACGAAAATATTAGAACTGCCAGGCCAGAAAGAAGATTTTGGATTTCGCATTTTCTATAAACAAGTTTAACCCTCTCCCCCATTTAACCCTTTCAACCAGGTTCTTTGGCCTTGATGCCTTGCAGTTGAAAGAAATAAACAGTGGACACTAAAGTTTAAACCTACACCAGGACTTCCTGTAACAAATCTTACTTTTTAGAAACAAACTGACATATGCATGATGGTTGTGGGTAATTTTCAGAAACAGACTGACCTGTGCACTATGGTTGTGGGTAATTTTCAGAAACAGACTGACTTGTGCACTATGGCTATGGGTACAAGCAAGCTGTAAATTTAGAATCCAGTTTGTATAATGTATATGGCTTCAATTTGAAACAATTATGAGGAGACCCTCCATAAGTGTTTTGAGTTGCAGCCATGTACTAGTCAATCTCATAGACATCAGAAGATATTTTGTAGATCCTCAAATTTTTGGCCATTGAACGACAAGCTAGAGATGGCTTTTAAAAAGCTGACTAATTTTCCTAGCACATTAATGGGTTTATGTTGAACTAATATGCAACTATTTAGTATACCAAGATTCCCTATTTAATTTACAGACAACATTTCCCTGCTAAGATATTTATGTTGTTTCTTTTCCTTTAGATTATCAAGGGATATTCAACTAAAGAAAGAAACCATGACCCACATGTATTCAGTATCCTCGTTAAAAGAATTTGTATTTACTGAACAATATTTTTATTTTAACTGCCATTTTTTTTTAATTTTTAGAGGTTTAAAAAGACAAATCAACAGAACAAGAGATTTGAAAGAGAAGAAAATGTTGAAAAGACTGTCTCACACCTGTCTTTGTGTTTCTCAAGAAATCACTGAAGGGAATGTTTTCTTGCAATCAGAAGGTCAGCTTGTAATTTATGAATCGGTTGGTTATGGTTTGGACCACCTGCCAAGGGCATGGTAGGAGTAGCCACCTATGTAGTCCCGCCATAAGTTTGAAGAGATAAAGAAGTTTCCCATTGCCAAGGTAAACATTTTCTCCACGGCCTATGGCAGCGTTTTCATTTCCTTTCTCGTTAAAATGTTTACTAAACAAGCTAAAAGACTGTGAAAAATTCATTATACTACCCTCGGAAGGGGCGGATGAAGCGGGACTTGTCATTTTCTTGGTAGAAACAGGTTCTTGTTTTGCATGTGCAATGATGGGATTTTCCTCCATTTGAGACTCATTTTTCACAGAACCCTTCTCGACCCCCAGGAAATCCATCGCAACGGCCTGATCTTGTGACATATCTCATGAACAGAACCAAAATCCGAAATGCAGTCACATCCTCCGGCTTCACCGTCATTCCCCAAACCTCGATTTTCAACAGTCGTTTTCCAAATTGTCACAAGCCAAAGCAAGCATGCTCTTGTAGTCTTTTCCTTAGTTGAAAACTTCAGTCTTCCTGAAATTGCAGAGAATCAGAAAGAAAGGGAAAAAAATGCAGGGCAGATTTAGGGCATGCTGTTAGAAAGGGAACCAAAATAATAATAAAAAAAATGACACAAAGGGGCCATGAGGAGGCCAAAACAGGCCCAATAAAATTTGCCCTAAAATATCCACCAAAAGACCGAAAAATGACCCATGTAAGTGTATATTTTCCCCTAAATAGACTCTACAATAGAAAAACAACATCAAAAATACCATAGAATGCACCGTGACAGTGTTGATGAGGCACAAAATTCTTCTCAAGGCATTGCTTTCGACCTTAAAGAAGACAGATTTTCTACAGTTGGAGATAATGGCCCTACAGATAGTATAGAAAAAATGGTGGTCACGGAACAAAATTCCAAGGCACCTGGACAAGACCGTGACATTGTTAGCTCACCAAACATTAGAAAGAATGATGAAGTGCTAATAAGAGATTCTCCTCTAAGTGGAAGAACACATCAGATTCGTTTGCACTACCATATAACACAAAGCCCAGTGCCAAATGCTAAGATGTCGAGGGAGGAGATGCAAGCCATTACCCTAACTCCGCTGTAGCTAAAGAGTGAGAGAGGCCAACCACATTCGCAGAGTGAAAGAATGCATATAGGATTTGAGAATGGAGAGTTAGGTGTAGGGTTTTGGAGGGATAAGAGCCCTGGGGGGGGGGGCACGTGGATTTCATGCGTGCCCTCACCTAGTTAATAATCTTTTTTTTTTTTAGTTTTATTTTATTAATTTTATTAATTTATTTTTTTTCTATATTTATTTATTTAATCTTTCTTTTAAAAGTATTATTAGATTTAAACTTTTGATTTTTCAAATTAAAAATAAAAAATAAAA